>CAMZMU010000045.1:45161473-45459780 GCA_947311845.1 Poa pratensis
AAACATCGTCCTTACCAGACAATGATGGTATTTTTGTAGAACAAGGAAGTCAGGAGCCACGTCCAGTATCCGACTCCACTATCTTTCAGTCACAAGGCAAGTTCATTACTTGCTCATATCCGTTGAAGTATTTGTTAAGAAACTATTTGCAAAACTCCTTATATACTATCATCTCTACTCGAAAGAGAAAGCATAAAACCCTATCTTCACAATAATATGACTATTCGGTTGTCTACTTAAGTGTGGATACCCTATTTATGGCTGGCAGATGGAACCATGGTATGATGTGGTTGGTGGAGGTTCCATTTGCACGGGAAAGTATTACCTAGGACTTAAGAACCAATGCCGTCAGTGTTCTTGCGCCGTAAATGACGCGTTAACCATGAGGCCTGGTATGGGCCGGGGAAGTCATCTGTGACCTTCTTCCTTTCACATGTCAACGGATAGCCAGAGCCGTACGCTGTAGATCTTGCGAGACTACATGCACATGGGTGGGACCCCTTAATGCCCACGGACTCTGGTGTCTAGGATGGTCTGCAAGGGGATGCCTAGGTATCTACCGTGAGGGGTAGAATATCAGGGGTGATTCTGCTATGCATGAAGCGGGTGGGCATGTGGGGTGGTGGAGAAGTACGGCGAATGGCTTGGATCATCAATCGGGCCCCACACCAAGGAAGTGTGGACAGGAAAGTACGCCTGGTTGTGCAACATGATCATGATCTCTTATGGGTAAAGCAACGCACCTCTGCGGAGTGTAAAAAAGTGTGACATGTTACTCCCTGTTCCGGGAAGGAGCTGCGAACGCTGCAGGAAAGGGACTCCATGAAGTTCTAGCACTTGTGAAAAGTTGGCGGGCATAGTTTTCAGAATAAAAGCAACCTTTTGAAGAAATGTTTACAAAAGAGAAACTGCATTAGCTTATGACTCTTTAGAGTCTAAGGCTGTAGTTAGTGCATCAAAACTTTCCACCATATACAGGAACTTGCTGAGTAACGCTGGTTACTCATTCCTTCCTTTTGAATCCCCTGCTTAGACTTTGAAGACTTGGACGACGCTTCACTAAACGCCATAGGAGGGCAAGATAGCATCTACTACGAGGAGCCAGACCTTTCAGGCGGAGTTGAAGGAGTGGATTACGTCATCCGCTACGGAGCCGGCAATGAAGAGGAGGAGTCTGAGTGAAGTTAGTTTGGACTAGTACCCAATATATAAGCACAGTTGAATCGAGCAGCTCAAACTATAATAATAAGCTGTTGAGTTCCCGTGTACGCACTGATTTGCTTCTTGTTGGTTTTGTATAACACTATGTATGAGGTGACCACTTGTTGGAATCATCATCACTTATGCACGACTTGGTTTTGTAATAAATGGCTGTATGATAATGGACCCGCAATGTTTCTGTTGTACCACTCTGAGGGATGTAATATTTGCGGAACGGTGTTCTGTAAGTGTTATATCAACGACTTGCGTACTACAACATGCAGTGGTATGCTGGGTCACCACAGTTAACTAAAGGTTACACATGAGATAAAAATTTCCTCACATGCAAAGGTTGCAAATGTGGAAGATGTGACAAAAAAATCCCCAATAAATGTAACGTCAATCAACTAGTTGTGCCACTGACATGCCAGCCAACTTGAATCGCATTACGGCTTGATGTATTGCCATCTCCATCATGAAAAATCCAAAACGTAGTCGAACTCCACTGGCCAGATTTTAGTTCGTGGCCATACACATCCATCGTGGCTTGTAAGCCATAGTAGTTATCGTCGGGACCACTAGATGGTGTTTGGTATCCTGCAAACTAAAGAATGAAAGCACTAAAAACAATACAACACCTAGAGAAGTGGTGAGTTGCAAAAATGCATAATGCTTAAACAGAAAAACATTCCAAAATTCTACTAGATGAAAAATGCATAGGTATGCCCATCGACATGCATGACCTTATATTAGGCCTGACCAAACATAATACATTGGCAGTTAGTGTTGTTTTTTGTAGGGAATCTGGCATTCAGGTTGTTAAACATATAAAAAATTGTGGAGAACAAATGTAAATAATATCAAAGAGCTATAGTTAAAAGGATAGAACATTCGAATGTGTATGATATTAGTAAGGAAAACCAAGCCATGATACCTATTGAAGATTTAAAATACTATATATTATGGTCATTGCACCTCAGAATTTTCTTTTATATAATCTCAGATACTATAGTTAACGAAGCAAGCTGAAGATAACAAATATAACTCACATATGCTTCATCCCATGAACTAGAACCTTGTCCAAAAATTAATTCTTCGATGGAGTTTGACTTCAAGCTTGTCAAAAATTGTTTGCCTGGACCACAGACTAAATCTCGTGCCTTTAATAATTTACCTTCAAGTAAAATGGTAAATGTATGTTAAGATGGGAGTACTACATATTGAGGATCCATTATAGAGTATAGAACTTCAATGCCATGCTATTTTGTTCTCAAATTTGTTATCATGACACTAGGTAAAGATGCTAATAAGTTTGAGAGTAGACTCTACCATAGCGTGATGAATTTTTCAGTACCATGATTTGGTGGAATTCAACTATTATATGGGGACTGTACACTATATTGGTTATTACAGACCACCTTGTGGTTGAAGGGAAAAATATAGGCAAAGAGGAAATGGTGGGAACAAGGGTGACTACATACTCCAATCGACCCACATTAATGTAGCCTAGAGGAAATTGTACATTGTCCACATGTGTTGATGCACTTGATGCAACTTTTTGGCAGAAAATAAAGTAATAGATTGTAATGATAATGCCAATGGGCCAAGATACGAAAAAAACTGAATAAATTCTACTATGGCAAGATCCAGGGGAAAACAAAACAACATCTTCGCACAACTACCAACCCTACAAGATCTAAATTTCGTATAAACCAATTTCTCCCACCCCCAATCCCTTGTCCATTGACAACCCCAACCATCTCATTGGTTTTGTTGTAACCCTACCCTGACATAATATGACTTTATGACCCGAAGAAAACATTGGTCCAAATCCAGTACACACTATATAATATAGTTATATAAAATAACATAGTATTACAATTCATGATAGGATTACTTCTTCAGAAGTAGAGTACAACCGAACACCTCCACTTTGAAGTGCATTAAGAAAGAGACATAGAGCTGCTTGAAATAGAGTAAGTCTAAACATTTTTCTGTGTGAAAGATGAAGATATATGCATTCACTAAGAAGTGAGATCTATATTTAGGTCATGTGCGTATTATATAGGGGTATGGTGGGTTCAAATATTTTCATCCAAGGACCTTTAATTACAGAAAGCATTTATTATATATTTGTGCAAAATCTTTATTTAGTGCATTCAAAAAATATTTCATTTAACAACATCAAACCATATAATATATATTTTGGTAAGGTTTAAATATTCTCTTGTACTCGTTGGCTGACTTATACAATTTAATTGAATAACACTGTAAATCTATCTCTATTTCCACTTCCATAATATAAATATTAATTTACAATAGGGGTAAATATTTCTTTTTTGTCAGTTCGACTAAATGAGTCCACAATCACTCTGCCTAGAAGGTTCAAATATTTTCATAGAAGTGGCCTTTTATTACCGCAAAAATTTAATATATGCATGCAAAATGTTTATCTAATGTGCTCTATTTTCATTTAACGCCATTAAACCATAAATATAAATTTCTATAAGTTTCAAATCTTTCACTAGTACAAATCAGCTGGCCAATATAATTAATTGAATATCAGCTGAAATCTATATCTAATTTCACAATATAAAAATTAATTTACTACAGGATGCCAGCTGGTTTATTGGGCGCAAAAATCAATGTACTAGATGGTTCGCATATTTTCATAGAAAAATGGTCTTTAATTACGGGAAAAATTAATATATATGCGTACAAATCTTCTATTTAGTGTGATCTAATTAATTTATTCAATGCCATTAAACAATAAATATATATTCCAATAAGTTTTAAATCTTTCTCTACTATGCCTCCGTTGGCCATAGAAATTAATTGAATTTTCCGCAACCAAAGTGTCCCATAAGATCTACCGTGACATAGTGGAAAATGACCGTCTCGATGGTCTCCCTGATCGCGGCATGGTGAGTAGGTGTTGTGGACGAGGATGGAAAGGCATTTGGCATTGAGGAGGCGACTCGCCCCCGACGCCTCTAGTCTCGCCCGCAGTGTTTTTGAATCATAATCCTTAGGGGAGTGTTTGCTTACGTGCGGCCGTTTTCGGCCTTTTACATCCGTAGCTCGCTGGGGCCTAGCCCTGAAAAATGTGGCCTGAGTCATGTTTTGCACCTTATTTGGTTACCCACAAAGTGCTAGCCAGCCCCATTTTGCAAGAACCAAGTTTGGTATGGTGGTTTTATTTGGTTCCCCACGTTTGTGTTTAAGGGATAATACGATTTGTTTGGTTGCCTCGTTTCGGATCGTTGTGGTTACGTTGCATCTAGTATTGGTGATCTTACCAGCCCACTAATGTTGACATATGATTATACAGACTTATGACTATAACAAATACATAATGACGACAAACTTGACGAGGATGATCAATTCTTTGAGGCGGCCACACCCGACCAGTTTTGCACCTTTGTCCACACCAGTTATGCTAACATCGCCTTTGCATACTCCATTAGTGCTGCTTTCATGCTGGTATCTACCAGCAGGGACATGGAGTAAGCCTTCTCTGCCTCTTGTAAGGTCTTGAACTTTTCGCATTATCCGTTGGGGAAACTGTGCACTTGCTTAGAGCAAGAGCCCCATAAAGTGTGGATTCATGGACCCCCCCCCCCCCTTGAACACTACATACCACCACAACACCGAAGAAGAATATTAGAACATGCAAAAGAAGCTACTTAGGATCACAATGAAGAAAGCAACATAAGCAAAGCATGCATTGATCATCATATGCCTTAAACCCTAAAGCAACACATATGTTTGCTGCCTAGTATGGTATCAACCTAACACTACATCAAAGGATGGTATAATACTACCACCGCAAGTTCATCAAGTGAGATGTTAGCATATGTACCATCTCAAGTACGCAAAATATACAGGTTGTTAGCACCCGTTTTCGGCAGATTGCCAGTTTCAGGTTCAAGAAAGATTTGGCGGCTCTAAGAAGGCAGCAAAGAAGGCTAAAATGATGATCTGGGAAATTTCCAGAAAAAGATGGCCAGAAGAAGGCAGCCAATAATCCGGGACCTAGAACAAGGCGGAAGACGGATTCGGGTGCGCAAAGTTCCTGAAAGACCTAGGGAAGTAATGTCAAAATAAAGGCGGAAAGATAGAAGGCAATTTTTCCAAGTCAAGATCAAGGTGGAAAAAGACAACTTTTTGAAGTCAAATAAAGGCGAAAAAAGACTACTTTTTCAAAGTCAAGATCAAGGCGGAGAAAGAGAAGACAACTTTCCAAGATCAAGGCGGGAAGATGGAAGGCAACTTTACAAAGAAGCCGGACGGATGAGTCCGGGTCCAAATACGAAGCCGATCAAAGATATCTCATCTCTAAGAAGAAGGCAAGTTTGAAGCCAACACGGAAGGACAAAGGGCAACTTTCCAAAGTAGCCGGATGGACGCTTGGAGTTCTAGTCCAGTACGAAGCCGACCAAGAAGTTGCCTAGTTTAGAGATAGATCTGACTTAAACTATGATTTGTAATCCTTGTAGAAGTCCAATACTTGTACGGGAAGTCCAGCCGCCTCATATATATGTAAGAGGTGATGGCCGATTGAAATTAAGCAAACAATCGACAACCTATCAATACAACCTACTTTCTTCCCCTCAAACCCTTGTTCATGCTTCCGTTGTTCGGTGACTTCGCGTAGATTTCACCGGATATCGAAAACCGAGCTAAGAGCGGCCAAGTCCGGCTTAGTTCAGCCAATCTTCGCCGGCTTCCTCTGACGGGGCTTCCCAAGGGGCTAGGGCGTCTGGTCTAAAAAGCGCCTGCTTGGTGTCTTGCGTATCGCGCTGGAAGCAGGCCTCTCGCGGGACGAGTTGCGGAGTATCTCCCCGGCACCGTGGGTACACGAGGACGTGTTCGTGTGACGCGTTTCGAGCGCGACACAGGCCATAATGATTTTGTTGTTCTAACTACCCAAAATAACATCACATATCATCGTGTTCATCATGATCAAGCATGCTCGCACTACCGCCACCATCAAACCGAGCACTACACGAGTAGTGCTTGGTCAGGAAGGTCCTCAGCTAGAGCTTATGGGTCCTCAACCATGTTCACAAGGCCCATACCTTGTGCCATGTTGTCCAGGAGGTGGCTCAAAGCTACCATATTGGACGAGTCACTGAACCCATTTATGCCCATGACAGCGCTGTAGAGGCTAGGGTGCACGTCGACAGACGTGTTGTCTCTGATGGCGGATGCCACGTCCCTGATGGCTTCGGTCATGCTAGTAAATATGAAGACCTCATCATCCACCGTGTGCCTCTCTTCCTACCCCTCTCAGGTGGCTTGGCTAAGTCTAATCATTCTTCTCACCGGCATCGATGTTGATGGTGTTGGACTCTTGGGTACCAAGGTCAACAAAATCAGGAGTAGGTGTACCAAGAGCCTCACTGGAACCCATGTCAAACTTGCTAGTGGCCAGACCGAAGGAGAAGATGGTATGCATATGGTAGTAGTCTGCGATGGGTTTGTTCAGGTAATCAACATCTTTGGGGTGATCTTAGGGACGAAAAACAATGTTAGACAATGAGACTTCACTGGTTTGTTGAATGTGGACTATGTTAGAGAGTTAGGCTAACCATGATGTGGCCTCTTAGGTGCTCGGTCTTCGGGAGAATGCTCTGGGTGTCCTCATCCCACTATGCGCCATTAAGATTTTTCAGCTTGCCATTCTGTATCCGCCCGACTCTCCAGTTTCTGAGGTGGTTGTACACCTGAGTCGAGTGTAGCGTACCTGCACTTAGAAAAATGGCAAGGTACATGTGTATAGTGCAAACCCCTGGATCGTTTCATTTGCACACACAGTTTAAGATGAATACCACAACATTGTATCAATTATTACACGAATGATCCAGACTTAGAAAAATAAATGGTTCGATACATCTTTGCATAGCTTAAAGCTAGCTTAAAACAATAAAGCAGCGGAAATAAATCTTCAATGAGTCTCCATTCTTACTTTGATTGAATAATTTAATGATTGAGTTGCCCTGATGCCGAAAGAGAAACTTTCTCAGTCGAAGAATTCTAATCCAAAAAAAAGAATCAAATATGAGGAGAACTGGGTATGCGCCACAGGCGAAAACATGTTGGTTGCAGACTCGAAACCCTTAACGAAACTCACTCGTCGTCAAAACAATCTGCAACAAATAAAAATTTGCAATAGTGTGGGTCAGATACCATTAAAAATGGATCTGGCAAGTGACACCATGTGGACACTTAATGGAATAACTCTATAGCCTATATGCATATTTGGCTGGTGGAGTTCAAGGTTGTTTTGCATAAAAGCCAATTTTGCCTAACACTTTGTAAAACATTTTCTTCAAATGTTTGAGATAATATGGCATGAAATCCATAGTCTCATCTACCCTTGTACACCCATCAAGTTTTACTTAGAGAAATTGAGATGTTGGGAGCCTCCGTTGACATCCTTGATCAGCTGCTTGAATTGTCCGTAACCGGGGACACGGCTAAGTACTTAGTTTTCAACTCTGCAGAGGTTGTGCACTTTCACCATTAGACCCAACAAACCCAAACTATCCTCAAGCACTCAAATTGTGCTAAGGAAAAGGGGAGAGTTGAGACGAGACTTTTCAGAAGCATTTTCCCATCCCATGCCGCCTTGACGCGCTCCCATCTAACCTTCTACCACCACCTGTCAAGTCGGGATGAGTCCACGCAATTTAATCCATCTAGCCAGAGCCCATATGACTAATGGCTGCACGGTAAGCAACTTCACTTAGAGAAACATTGGTCCCTTTAATCCTGGGTGGCAATCCACAAGTGAATAAACACTCAACTCTGACAGCCATGCAAGCCCAAATCCACCCAGGTGGTAAATTAACTTAGTAGAATTAAGCTTTCAATAAAACACTTTTGCATAGCATCAATATTTCTACTAAGTTATCAATAGGATTCTAGACACAACTAGTGTAAAGGAGATAGTAGTTTTAGCATAGCAATACTATCCAACACATGCATATAAAGAAATACACTAAGTCATGCATAGAAAATACTTAGGAAATTTATGGGGGGTGTGCCACTTGCCTTGGCAATAGGGAGTGCAGTAGTAGCAGTTGTAACAACCTTCGTCTCTCTCCGAAATTTCTAACACATCAAACAATTCACAATAAATATGCAGCCAAACAATACTTAAGAAAATATGACATGCATGAGATGCAGAATGATACAAGGAATTATGATGTGAATGACATACAGAACAAACTAAGGAAAAAGACATAAAATAACTTAATCCAATTGACTAAGGCAAGGTCAAGGTTGAGCAAGAATAACTTGATAAAACAACAACTTGAAAAGTTGTAAGGCTACTTCAAGTCTTCACATGTTTGGTCTTCAAAACATCTTCTACTCCTTTGTAGTTTCATTGATCTTCAATGGTCTTCAATTAGTACTCTAGGAACTTAGTCATAAACACAAAGGACTTGGTCTATGTCCAAAGTGAAAGAAAAAATTATGAAGGAGGAAAAATAGAAAGAAAGATGTAGTAGTTTGTCTTCCAAAGAATCATCTTCAGGCTTCCTTGTCGCTTGTTCCTTGGTGTGTTGACTTCATTGAAATTTGTAGACTTGATGGTTCTGCAGACTTGATGGTGTTGGCAGCATCCAGGTTGGTCTTGAATATAACTTAGTCACCATGAAGTCTAAGAGAAGAAGGAAGAACGGGCAGAAAGGAAAGAAGACTTAGAAAAATGTAGGTGGTTGGTCTTCATGAACTTCTTCTTGATTCTCTTCTAAGTACTCTTACTTCTTGGAGATGCTTCTGGAGTCTTGTTTTCTTTGCTAAGTCCTTCATTGGTCCTCTAACTTCATGTTGAATTCTCCAAGGATAACAATGCAATCTTCATTGGTCCTTCATTGTTTCCACTAATTTCTAACTTAGTGGTTTTTGACTAGGAGGGTTAAAAGGGCTAACAAGCATCCTCAATTTTTCTAAGGAGGAATGTCATGTAAGAAGTGCAAAATATTTCTAAGGACTAGAGATGCATGCCATGCCATGAAATTATTCTAAGTTAATGCAAGACAAGTAAGATGGTCCAAAAATGACTAAGGACCAAAGGTCCAACAATGAGTCCAAATAATTTCTAAGGAAAAGTAAACAAAACATAGTTGCTAAATTTTCTAAGGAAAATACTTTAAAACAATAGTTGATAAAAATTTCTAAGGACAAACACTTAAACAATATCACTTAGAAAAATATTATAAAACAACTAAGTTTTCAAGATGCTAAATTTTTCTAAGGAGAAGATTTAGCACTATTAAGATGTTGAAATTTTTCTAAGGAAATAATGTTGTTAAAATAATTATCAAATATTTTCTAAGGAAGAAAAATACTTTGTTTGGAGAGGCAAAATATTTCTAAGTACTTTTTGTAACTAAAGTGATCAAAATATGACTAAGTCATTTTATTAGCCGAATAGATGAAGAAAAATAATTTTAATCAATTTTAATTATTAAAATAACACCTAAAAAGCAATTAGTCAATATTAATTACAAAACAAATCATAGAAAATACTTTTACAAAAATAGTAGAGTATTCCTACGGCCAGAACTTAGACTTACAAATTTATTTCAAAAGAGTTTGATCAATTATCAATTTTTAATTTGAAATTATGTTCAAAATACTATTAAAGCCACTTTTTAAATTAAACAAAATTAATTCGAAAAAACCTAAAAAATAATTATGCCAAAAGTTTCTACGTGTCATAAGATTTTCAAAAATATAAATTTGCAAAATTTGGCCGAGCCAATAAAAATTAGTGATGGATCTAATCTACAGGGACCTATCTGCAAAACCGCCAATTAAAAAGAAAACAGAAAAATTCTTCTCCCCGCTGGCGCTGACGTGGCGCTGACTTGGCGATGACGAGGCTGCTGACGGGGCTTGACGTGGCGTCACCTGATTCGCCCGTACCCCTTCGTCTAAGTGATCTAATCGCGGCCGTCCGTGTCAGATCTAACGGCCGAGATCTATTGGACCAAAAGGTCACTAGCGCGGCTGACGGAGTAACTCCGGCGACGGCGGCTCCATCGCCGGCGGCGAGCTAAACGCGAAAAAGAAGGGGATGGGATCCGCGAGTCGTACCCTGGGGCGTAGATCGACGCGGCAAAGACGATGGCGTTGACGGCGTGGTCGCGGGCGTGCTCTGCTTCTCCCTCTAGTGCTCGCTGGAGTAGAGGACGGCGGCGGCTTGCTTCGGTTGAGGACGGGCGCGTCGATTCCACTGCGAAATAAAATACCGCAAAATTTCAGAAGATGCGCCAGGAGGAGAGAAGGAGGATGGAGCAGAGAGGATGGCTCGGGGTCGACCACGTTCGCCGGAATTTGCAGAACACGGCGGCGGCAGTGGCGGCACGGCGGGGATCAATGCGAGCAGCCTGGGGGCGTATTGGCTAGGGTTTTTGGGGGCTTTGGGAGAGGAGGTTGTGGGGTTTAAATAGGCGGAAGGAATCGGATCGAAACGGTTTGAAACAACCGATTTTTGCTCGGATTTGGCTAGGGTTTGGATGTTGTTTTCTTGCGGGAGAGGATGAAGGCGATGACGTCAGCATGAGCGTCACCTGCGGGACCCGCCTGGCAGTGGGGAGAGAGAAGGAGGCCGAAGCTGGGCTGTGGCGGTTGCTCGCGCGAGAGTGGAGAGATGGGCTCGGCCCAAATAGACTAGGTTCGCATTTTTTATTTTTTTTTCCTCCTTTTTTCTATTTTCTAATTTCTGAAAACTTTTGTAACTTTTGATTTATAAATCCAAATGGAATAAAACCAAAAGCTATGGATTTGTAAAAACAAGCTATTTTACTTAACACCTTCCAAAATACTTTTCTAAATCTTTCTCAAGCCTATTTTGTAGAAAAAGTTTAAAGTCATAAATTGACACTTAATGTCAAGCTCTAAATAGATTTTAAAACAAAACAAATGTGGCTTAAAATAAAAATAAAACACCACAATTGTAATTATTTGAAAGATAATTTATTTTACAACCATGTTCAACAAAACAAACAAATCACGACCAAGCAATAAACATAACTTATATAAATCAAGAAAGTCAAAATAGGACATTAAATAGTCCTTTTTAATATATTTTCTTAAATATGTTTTCAAGTGAAAATTAAAATTCTCACTTTTGAAATATACCAATGCAACAACACAATATGCAGATGAATGCATGCATGAATTTTCTTTTTAAAGCAAAATACATAATAGTTTTCAAAAGTTTTAAATTTTTCTGATTTTTCAACTTTTTGAAAGATTTGGGATGTTACATCGAGGTGGCCTCTTGGCCACAAAAGTCGAACACCAACTTGGCAACGGTGTTGAGGTGCACCTACTTAAACACTTTATCAGCTCTGACCCTCCAGGAGATGATGTCACACATCTTGTTCAGCACGAAGGTGGACTAGAATGGAGCCCACTTCATGCTTGCCCCCATCTTGTTCTTCCTAATCTTCCCTTTGACAGCCTTGAGACCCAACTTCTTAGATTTCTCAGCCGTAGCATCAGTCATCTCGACCAACTAGGAACCAGCCTTGGGCACATGATACAAATCTTGCTTTTGGGTCACACACACACCGAAATGTCTCAGGGCTCAAGTGATTCACCGAAGCGACGAGACCTTGAAAGCAGCTTTTTTAAGTGTCAGTAGCGGGACGTTCTGTTAATCGGGGAAGGTTTTTGGTGATAAGACCTGGAGATATCAGAAGTGAGAATGCTGACATGAGTAACGAGAAATTCTGTGAAAAACACGATCGCCTGCCAGTGGAAAGCTTTCTGCGTTGAGCCAATCTACGCAGAGTGAATCGGCACGTGAGAGTCCGGGACATAGGAGAGGTCTGGCTGGCTTTCTATCAGCGCTAGGTCAAACTTGGCGTCGTTATTGCGAAATTTAGCTGCACTTCACAATTATAATTTCAAGTGTTTTGTACGGTGGACGTGAGAGCGGTGAAGATGTTAGATTTCGGGTCGGGTTGATGCTCGGATTGACTTTTTTTACATATGGAACTGACCCAAAATTCTTATCATAAATAGGGTAGAGAAAATAAGGACGGGATTTTACAAGTTGTTGCTTGAATTGACTTTTTTGTAAGAGACGAGCAATTGGCGCCTGTCTTAAAAACTGTTTAGGGCAAATAGGACAAGAAATCACAATCGTGTCAAATGAGAAACACCAGTCCAGTTTCATCCGTGAGTTCTGCTGGTCAGTTTGTGGAACAGATAAAGCAGAGGAGCCGAAGAGAGCGGCCGGGGGTTAGCAGATGGCTGCGCCGGAGACGTTGGGGGCGCCGGGGAGGTGGTCTCTTCACGGAAAGACGGCCCTCGTCACCGGCGGCACCCGCGGGATTGGGTAATCCCTCGACCACCCCTTTCTCTTCACTAGGAACGCCCATAACTAGGCGTCTCTTCGAAATTCCTTCGATGGTCAACTTGAGGAGCTCATGTGATGCGCAGGCGCGCGGTGGTGGAGGAGCTTGCGGCGCTGGGAGCGGCCGTGCACACCTGCTCCCGGAAGGAGGCGGAGCTGGGCGAGCGCCTCAAGAGTGGGAGGCCAAGGGCTTCCGCGTCACCACCTCCGTCTGCGATCTCTCCGCCCGGGAGCAGCGGGAGCGCCTGGCCCGCGACGTCGCCGACAGGTTCGGCGGCAAGCTCGACATCCTCGTGAGTTGGAACCAGTCGCTCGCTCGTGTCCATTTCTCTTCCGTTTTTCTCGACCCAATCTATCTGTAAGAAATGTAGTAGTAGCACGACTGATCCAGTTATCCACGCACGCTTACTATATACCCCATCCTACAAAATAAACAGTACTGACGGAGGTTACTGAAGATACAAAGACAACATGGAAAACAAAATGATTTAGCACCTTAAGTAATACAATCCTTTTACCCACGCAAAAAACATGGAAAACAAAATACTGAGCCCTTCAGCGGGTAATGTGCTAAATCCACTGGCCTGTGGAACTGTGCGATGTTAGTCTTCTGTACTAGATAGACTCCTACTTGCTATTTTCAATCATGTTGGTGTGTTTATTCTTCAGCTTTCTTCACTTTCAGCGCCTTCTGCTTGATTTGGGCAGATACATTTATGTTAATCTCACATAGGCAAGGTACATGTGCAGTGAGATATTCCCAATGGAATGATCTTTCTTATCTTAATGCTGTGTAACATAGTTAAATTAAAGATTTGAAAATTTGTAAATACAAGGTTAAGTGGAGAGCATTGATGGTTGTTCTACTCTTATGAGCAGTGGCGGACCCAGAAAATTTTCGAAGCCTGGGCGCAACCGTAAGGCAACTAAAAAAATTCCCAGCCAAATATAAGCATTACATGGGACAAATATTGTTTTCATGACAATTCTAATGCAAAAACACGGATACAATATACTACAAGTTCAAAACACATTTGAATGTTTATAAGTTAACAACACATTTAAATTTTGCACCATATCTAATATGCTAACAATTAAAATAATTTTCCAAAAGACCGATGAACTTCGACGAGATTGTTGGATTCCGAGTCACTGCCAGGTCGCGTCGATGACGCTTGCGGCTGACAAATGCGGGTGAGCCCGGCTGATCTGCATGTGACGTCCACCCTCACCGTCGCCCCAAGAATTTACATCAGACACTCCACCTTTGGGTCCTCCTTCGTCCATGGTCTATCGGGCATCTCTGTGGCCCGTTGATCCGCTGCCGTCGACCATCTAGGGTTGGTTTGACAAATCAGGGAAATTGTGCAACATGGCAAGTGTTCCCTTGTGGACTGGGAAATCGAGTCAACGGGGGACGAGAGTAGGGGTATCAATAAAGTTTGAGCTCGTCAAACTGTCTAAGGTTGATTCATTATAGGCTTCGACTAGTGTTGTGGACGATTCAGATGTACTACTACCTAGCATGTTGTCCATCTTATTTTTATTTATTTTTGAGAAATGCAGTCCATCTTATTTATCTCGTGGAAATAGGGGGCCCAACGATGAGTTGCCTAGTAGTATAGCTTTACCAAGTCAAACGTGCATAGCCCAACTAGCTTTGAGAACAGGTCGAGTTATTTAGAAGTTACATGGCGAATGGTTTTTTACCAGCTCGCTACCACAGCTGGGGCGCTGCTAGTGCACTGCACGGTTCATGGCCTGAAGGCCCACTATGCTGGCCGTTGGGCACAGGCGCACAGTGCACAGTCGAACGAAAATGCCCATCGAGGCTGATGTGTTCGTCGCTGGAAACGCACCCGCAGCGAAGCCCGGGCAAGCGCCGGGCAACAGGGGCGCTGCGTCCGCCCGTGCTTATGAGTTACGACAGATGCGATAGCTGATTTTTTTTAATGCGTAGCCACTAGGTCAATATTTTCCTTTGAAATCTTCAATTTATTCTAATTTAGCCCAGATCACCGAAATCTGGGCTTTGTCAGAGTAAGGATGGCGCTTCAAGATGAACTGTTTGTTGGATCTCCATTTCATTTTCACATGTATTTTAGTTTTGATTCTATATTGAATGCTTGTGTTGATTTTCTCCAACTTTCTTCACTTGCTCGTGAAGGTAAATAATGTAGTGACAAACACAAGGAAACCGACTACTGAATGTTCTGTAGAAGCTTACTCACTTCTTATTTTTCCGAGAAAACTTTACTCACTTTGATGGCCACTAGTCATTTGTGCCACCTGGCTTTGAGTTTCTTCATTTGCTTTTTAAGGTAAACAACGTGGGGACAAACATAAGGAAACCAACTACTGAATACTCCGCAGAAGAGTACTCTTTTGTGATGGCCACTAATCTTGAATCTGCATATCATTTGTGCCAACTCACACATCCACTTCTAAAAACATCTGGTTCAGGCAGCATTGTCTTCATAACATCTGTCTGTGGAGTAGTAGCGGTATCTAGCGGCACTATATATGCTATGACTAAAGGTAACTGTTCTAGCCAACTACCCGCATATGACTTTACAATAGTGTAAACATGATGTGTTTCGGATATCTACTATGCATAACCATCTAGGCCTTTTGTGTAGGTGCCATCAACCAATTAACCAAGAACCTAGCATGTGAATGGGCGAAAGATGGCATAAGAGCCAACTCTGTTGCTCCGTGGTACATAACGACTTCACTTACAGAAGGAGTAAGGCTCTCACTTTGATTATTCTTTTGAAGTCTACACAGTAATCAAGAACCTATTATTGAATCCATGATTCTGACGTATGCAGACTGCAGCAACTGTAATTGTGTCATCGTTATGCTTCTTACTTGCTTTGCCTCGAGGACTAATTAAGCACTATTCTACTAGTTTCTACTATATTTGTGTATTAACTGCATTATTTTCTTGAGGGCATTGTTGCATAGCTTGTGCTTATTCTTAGTACACACTAGTTAACTCATTTACGAACTAAACTTGTTTTAGTAGTTCTGGAAATTTGTGGACAAAGCATGTTTGTATTTATATTAAAAATAAATGTAGGGTAGCCAATAGAATAATGTTGATTCAGCCTTTAACTTCATTTACCATCACCGAACGAATACAGTGCAGGCTATTTGGTTACCCGTGATATCTTTTGACAAGGTTTATAATGTGTATACGTTAGATCTTCACATATTAGATACACACCGTACGAAGGCAGGAGCAGATGTATCTTCATTCCGCAAATCCCCAACAAGTATATTAACAATAATGCACACCAATTCACATCCGTGCCTGTAGCAATTTGGATAACGGGAGTTTGTATTTAGGTTCGTGAATTCCTGTTGAGCTAAGTTTTTCTGGCACCCTGAATAGATACACTGATGTGGTTGCCTCGGTAGTGAAATGCCTAATGTTGCATAGATAGTTGTTTTAGCTAACCGTGGTATACAGCAGATAAATATGTCCACATAATGATAATTTATCGAATAGATGTAGTTTTCGACTGAAACTAGCTAAGCCTAACTCTGTTTTTTCCTTGGGCAGCGCAAGTCCCTCACACCTTGAATATGCTCTGATGTTTATTAGAACTGCTTTCCAGTTCATATTCATTTGTACCTGTAATAGTATAGAGGCAGATCGTAAGTAAATTTTGTTGCTCCCACCTTTGCTTCTAGAAATAGGAAACACAGCGAAAAATTGTATTACGTCGATAAGTTGAAGTTTTTTCCCCGCAAGAACTCTTCTTGCACTCTTTTAATTAGCGTATCTGCTGATGCTCCTTGCTCTAGGGAGCATGTTACTGGGACAATGGTACTCTGATCCCTGAACCCCTCCCCCTCTTATTATTTCTTCTGCAGCTTTTGGCGAATAAGGAATTTGAGGCTTCCGTTGTGAGTCGAACTCCGCTTAGACGCGTCGGAGAACCAGGAGAAGTATCATCGCTGGTTGCCTTTCTTTGCATGCCTGGTTCCACTTACATAACCGGCCAGATAATCTCAGTGGATGGAGGTATGTCTGTCAATGGGCTCTATCCAGCTTAAAGACTGAAGGAAGAGGCTGTATTTCTCGTTGTTGTCCAGGTGGCCAGTCATATCCTCTGTTCTCGGAAACCAAAATAAATTTTCATGTACTACTGAGTGTATCAACTATCATGAATCCGGAATTACTGGGGTACTGGCCATTGTTCAAGTCAGCCATGTAAGAAGGTTGTCGTCAACCCTCGGAATAGGTTGTGGGTGGTGTTTAAATGCATTATATCTTGTTCCATCTAGTTCAACCAGCATCGTGCTCAGCACTGGGGGGTGGGGGCACGAGGATGGACCGACCTGTATGATGTGATGTTCACTTAAAGCGCAAAAAGCCGCATCATGAAAAACACTTTGCGCAGCATTGCACAATAACGTGGCCATGCTGGTAAACAGAAGTTGCGAAATACTCCAACTACGAACAGCACAAGTGCCAAACTGTTATCATATGCAAGTGCAAAATGTGGTGTGACATACGCTTCTGAATTTGCTGCTACTGTATTCCCGCCCACCATTCGTACTTACAAATATATATGGTCTTCTGAATAGTCTGACCAGCATTGCATTGCGAAACCTTCAGAGTTCTGAAAATTTGAAAGCTTAGAATGTCAATTTTCATGGTTAGAGAGCTGGAATTGGAGCGTTTTTTTTTTCTGTGCTGCTGTAGTTGGTATCAGACCCGGCCGTCCATCCAGATATATGTAGCTGGTTGTGCCACAACATGACAGCGGTACGTAACACAATCAGCTGGCCCCTTTTGCGGGATGATGTGAGTACACTATTCCAGCATCTGCAGTTGCAGTCGTGCACAACTCTGCTCGTCTTGGTTCGTAAACGGATAAGCAGAGACCAAGACGCTGAACACACCGGCTGGAGCTAGCGAGATGGCCGCGGCGGAGACCTCGGCGCCAGGGAGATGGTCTCTGCACGGCAAGACGGCCCTCGTCACCGGCGGCACGCGCGGCATCGGGTAACCCAACTCCTATTACTAACAACACTGCACAATTCCGTCGAACGGCTAGCGTGAGGAGCTGGTGCGGTGAGCAGGCGCGCGGTGGTGGAGGAGCTGGCGGCGCTGGGGGCGGCCGTGCACACCTGCTCACGGAAGGAGACGGAGCTGGGCGAGCGCCTCAAGGAGTGGGAAGCCAAGGGCTTCCGCGTCACCGTCTCCGTCTGCGACCTCTCCGTCCGGGAGCGCCTGGTCCGCGACGTCGCCGACAGGTTCGGCGGCAAGCTCGACATCCTCGTGAGTCACTGAGTCAGAAGTCAGAACCAACCCCCCGCCCAGTCGGTTTCATCGTTTCCGTGTGTCAAAGTGTCAATGCAGTATCAGTAGTTGTACCCATATCTGTCGATAAAGTACAATGGTGTTTACAGTGCTTCAGTTAGACAGTTACCCAGTTGTAGACCCAGGTTGGAACTGGGATTTATCATGTGGAATCAAATTGTTCCTAGTGCACTCCTAGTCAAAGCTAGGGCCTCTTCGACCCTAAAGAGTTTCAGTAATAATAAAAACCAGAGTTCCCATGTTAGTTGAACAGGACGTCAGTTCGTTGAAAGTTTTCCATGTGGGTTGTTCGATGTGTAGGATTGCAATCTGTAGGATTTGACTGCATTGTGTTTTCGTAGGAAAAGGGTTAGAGCATCTCTAGCAAAACCCGCAAAAGGGGCAGACCCGCAAAAAGGGCAGACCCGCAAAATTCCGGCGAGTTTACGGGTTTGGTGCTCGTTTTGGGCCAGACCAGAGCCTGCATATTTAGCCCAGCCCGCAAACGTTTTGCGGGGGCCCGAGAAACGAAGCGGCGAGCCCGTATTTAGCCGGATTGCGACCGCTGATGCGGGTCGAAATCCCCACTCCTCCTCGCACGCATCGAGAAATCCACCCGCCCCTCCGCCGTCTCCGACGAGCAATCCACCCGCCCCTCCCGCAGATCCGGCGTCCCCGAGCCGCCATGGCGCCGAAGAGGGAGGCTACTCCGCCCCTCCCCGGCGACGACTCTGAGTTCGGCGGAGACTTCTCCTCTGAAAAGCGGGCGCAGGTCGTCCGCAGCGACGGCGCCCGGAAGCGCGGCTCCCGCAAGTACAAGCTCGGGGAGCCGATTCCGGCCAGGTGGAACGTCCGCAAGTTGCCGGAGTTTGACCAGTAGGGTTTGATCGGCGGCGACCTAGGCTAGTGTAGATGTAGGCTAGGTTTGATCGGCGGCGAACTAGGCCGCATTTTGTGTAAGAATCAACTGCTGCTGCTGTCGAATATGAACTAGTTCGTTCCCGCGAATTCTCAAATTTCCAAATCGAAGAAATGCAGGTTGCGTTTGCGGGTTCTGTTCTTCGCTGCACGAAATACCGAGCAAAAACGCGAAAAACGCGACCCGCAAAATGCTTTTGCGGTTTCTGGTTTTGCGGGTTCTGCTAGAGATGCTCTTACTAACCCTGAACCCTCGAAAAGATTCCTACGCCTCTTCTGTTAAAAAGCAAACATCCTTTCATTTATGTAGAATTCAAGATGGCATAACATTTCAATTCTATGTATTTTGTATTTCCTGCCTTTTGTGAATCCTGCAAGGAAAATAGGCCCTAAAAAGTTAATATTGGTCGCAACAAAAGCAAAAACCTATTGCAATTCTCAACTCGGAGGTTCGGAGTTTGCTAATCAAAATTTCAATTTGGGACCCAAATTTTATGGTTCCTTTCACCAAATGTAGCTCGATACTGCAAATTAACGTGGGAAACTAGAATAAAACTGCCTGAAACCAATTGGTTCCATGCATATGGGCCTTTTCACGGACTCACAATGCAACTCTGTGCATTTTGCGTTTGTTGGTTAACATTTTTTGTGCGCGTGCTACAGTTTGCTCATCCCATGGTATTAAATCTGCTTGTTGATTTATCTTGACTTTCTTCATTTGTTCATTTAAGTAAGCAATGTGGGGACAAACATAAGGAAGCCGACAATCGAGTATTCTGCAGAGGATTACTCTTTTGTGGTGTCCACTAATCTTGAATATGCATATCATTTGTGCCAACTTGCGCATCCTCTTATAAAAGCATCTGGATTGGGCAGCATTATTCTTGTAACGCCCATTGCTGGAATTGTAGCGCTATATAGCGGAACTGTCTATGCCATGACTAAAGGTAACAGCAATAGCAAAATATCAAGTGTGCGTCTATCATGCATAACCATTGATAACTGTTGCTTAGGTGCCATGAACCAGTTGACCAAGAACTTAGCATGTGAATGGGCAAAAGACAACATAAGAAGTTAAGAACCAACGCTGTTGCCCCGGGGTACATCTTCACTTCACTTATTGAAGGAGTAAGGATCTTACTTCTGTTTGTCTTAATACATGTATTAGCATTTTTCTAGAACCTATTTAAAGTCTAATTGCTAGTACTTTTTGGTGTTATTGCTAATGTATACAGGGTTATAAACATGTGCTTGAGTTACGAGAGTAATAGAAAATGGGGTAAATCACTTAAAAAAATACAGGGTAATGAAAACATAGTGTCGGCTTCGGCCTATCTAGAGTATTTTAGTCAATGAGATGAGGTTTTGGGTTGACTGGTTGAGGAACTATCAGTTCATGCTGAGCTGAAGATTGTTGGGCACCCCTTAGTATTACCTTATAGTTCTGCACAGTGATTATAGCCAAAAGGGGGTGCTTTCGTTGTAGTGTTGGTCTTCCAACTTATCGATGCCTCTCATAATTATTTTATGCACAAATTTTGTAGCCAGCTACCGAGCCGAGACTCTGTCTGACTGAAACTGGAGTTGCATATTTGTACTCATTTCTTATATCTACTTAAACATGAATTAAGAGTAGCTGTGTAACCATTTGTTCTCATCTGTATCTTGCATAGAAAATATAAGGTTAAATCATAAATATAGTTTATTGGTCCTAGTCTGCATCTTCCTTGGCAAAGCTGTAGTCCATGTACATATGGAGTGTCCAGTTTTACACTAACAGATTGTTCATTCTTGTTTTTAAGCCTATGTGCAAATTCTCCTTGAGTACTCGCGAGGGCTAGTATTTGACACCCCCCCCCCCCCCCCCCAAGAAATGAAAATAACCATGAACTTTTGTTAAATACAAAGCCTAACCCTTTCATCAGTTCGGACTTTTGGGATAATTGGCTAGTGCATCTGTTCAATATGGTATCAGAGCAAAGAGGTCTCAAGTTTAAGACCTGACTAACGCACTATTATGTAAAAATAGTTGCATCTGACATCGATCCCAGTCTGAGGGTCTTCCTGTACGTCCACAGCCTAGACGTGAGGGGGAATGTTAAATATAAAGCCTAGCCCTTCCCATCAGTTTGAACTTTTGCAATAATTGGCTAGTGCATCTATTCAATAACTTTCCTCTCATATTTTCTTGTCTGTTTGTGTGCAGCCTTTGGCGGCAAATAAAATGTTAGATGGCGTTGTTAAGAGTCGAACTCCGCTTAGGCATATCGGGGAACCAGAAGAAGTGTCGTCGCTAGTTGTTTTTCTCTGTATGCCTGGCTCGACTTACATTACCGGTCACACAATCTCTGTTGATGGAGGTATGAGTGTGAATGGGCTTTATCCAACTCTGGACTGAGGAGCAACAGTAATGATAGACTATTAGGAAGATCTTGTCTGATCTTGTTGCCAAGAAAACTGCCATACATATGTGGTGTTGTTGGCTGTTAGAACAAACATGCATGTAATATGAGCTTGTCATTCATCAGGAATCTGTTAGCACCCTGCCAGCTGATGGGCTGCCAGGCCACCAGGCACCCAGCCCATCAAGAGTTGCGGCCCGCCAGAAGAGCACGAGAGCAAGGAAGCCTAACCCTCAGGTCACGGGAGACAGGTGGACAACGTGAGTCTATATATGGTGTGTGATCCAAGAAGAACTCATCGAAGATCGATCACGGCTTTGGCATGGCGGCGGCGACAACCTCACTACCTGTTCTACCAAACCTACCTAGCTACTTCCCCAATTCGGCACATCTGTGCTTGTAATCGACACTAGCTACGCTTGTAACTGAATCCTAAGCCACTCTCGTTACTGAATCCATCGATCTGTGATCGCGTAGCTAACACATGGTATCTAGAGCCAGGAATCAGAGCAAAAAATACAGTCGCTAGATCCTCGATCTAGCTTCGTCTATCATCGAAACCCGCCGCCAAAAAGCCTCACGGATCGCTCGCGGAACCATGGATCCAGTCACCAAGGAGGATCTTCGTGATCTCTTCAAGGAGTGGAAGGCCGAAATGAAGAGCGTCGTCGCGGAGGAACTTGGGACGTGGGCGCCGCGCGTGGACAAGCAGATCCACGGGCTTCAGGTCGCGGTGGATCTCCTTCGGCAACACGTCTACCACGACGATTTCCAGGATGCAGAGGAGACGTCCCCGAAGGGTCTCGCTGATCCTTCGGCATCCAAGGCCAACAGCGATCCGCAGTTGTCGGCTTCTCCTCGGGCCAGTGGCCACGGCGACGATTCTCACCTACGGACGGCGGTTACCGGTGGCCCCACGGCTCCGGTAACCCCTCTGGCCAACGATACGATCGTCCCCCATCAATCTCCGATTCCGCAGTCACCAATAGTGGATCAACTCGCGATCTGTGGTCAGACACCACCGTCGATGCCGTTCCCGGTGTTTGACGGTGAAAATCCATAGTTATGGAAGGATTTGGCGGAGCAGTACTTTTCGGTGTTCAACATCCAGGAATCATATTGGGTGCAAATGGCTACGCTCAATTTTTCACCCACTACGGCTGTCTGGTTGCAGGCAGTTCGTAAGAAGTTGCTAGCCTGTAACTGGGAAAGTTTTTGCTACACGTTGTGTGTGCGGTTCGGTAGAGATAGACACCAACAATTAATCCGCAAATTTATACCATTAAACAAACTCATACTGTTCAGGAGTATATAGTTGGTTTTGAAAACATTATGAACCAGCTGCTTTCCTATTCTGATGAGATTCATCCCTATTATTTTCTCATGAGGTTTATCGGAGGTCTTCGGTCCGATTTGAAGGCAGCAGTGATGGTGCAGTGACCTCCTGATTTGGATGCTGCGTGTGCTTTGGCATTAGTCCAAGAGGAAGTACATAGAGGAACTTATCAGGACACTAGTCGTTTCCCTGATGCTTATGCAAGACCAGCTCCACGTTTCCAGCCACACTTCCCAGCACAGCAAGCTCGGGTGTTTCATCAACCAGTCAGTGATCGCAGAGGTGTGGACAGAACAAGAGCAAACCGTCCAAAGCCCTGAAACAAGTAACTCCAGAGGCAAATCAACTGGCCACATTGCGTTCTTACAGACGTGCTAGAGGCCTCTGTTTCAAATGTGGGGAACGTTGGGGTCAAGATCATGTATGTCCTAAGACAATACAGTTACATGTGCTGGAGGAGCTGATGGAATTCATGGGAGTGGAAGACACTGTCAGTGCAGAACCAAGTCCACCAGAAGCAACGGTGACTGACACAGTTTATGCCATTTCTCTGCAAGCATTCAACGGTAATGATGCTTCTGTGCTTCTTCAGTTGTCAGCAACTGTGTATGACAGGGAGGTATCTATCCTGGTTGATTCAGGTAGTTCTACTTCATTTATCAATGCCAAGTTGATAACAAATCAGTCTCATGTGCGTCCTCCTCTTGCTCAGACTGCACGAGTGAAAATAGCAAACTGTGATGAGCTACAGTGTACTCAGGAATTGTTCCAATGTCCTTGGCAAGTGCAACAGCAGGAATTTCAAACAACGTTCAAGATCCTTCCATTGGGAGGGTTTGACATCATTCTCGGCATGGATTGGTTGGAACAACATAATCCTGACATTAATTGGGTCACTAAGAAACTATCGTTACAAGTGAATGGTGACACTGTCAGTCTGTAGGGGCAACAAGTGCAAGCAAATAGATGTGCAGTTGTTTCCAAATTGCAACTCCAGCAAATGCTCCTAGCAAATGAAATTGAGCATGTTGTGTTTCTTTGTGAGTCAACAGATGGCCAAACAACAATGACAACTGTTCCAGTTCCAGAGGACAGTGTTCCTGATGAGGTACAAGCAATTGTTGATGATTTTGCTGCTCTGTTTACAACACCATCTGAACTACCGCCACGGCGTAGTTGTGATCACAGCATACCACTGTTGCCAGGGGCCCAGCCAGTTAATATGAGGCCTTATCGTCATTCCCCAAGACAAAAGATGAGATTGAAAAACAAGTAGCAAACTATTAGCCAGTGGCGTCATACAGCGCAGCCGTAGCTCTTTTTCTTCACCAGTGATATTGGTCAAGAAGAAAGGAGGTGAATGGCGCATGTGTATAGATTACCGTCGCTTGAATGCACTCACCTCTCCATCCAGCTTTCCCATTCCAGTAATAGATGAGCTACTCGATGAACTATCTGAGCCAGTTGGTTCAGTAAGCTCGATCTGCGAGCTGGTTATCACCAGATCAGATTGGCAGAGGGGGGATTCAAGACAGCGTTTCAAACTAACTCTGGTCACTATGAGTACAAGGTAATGCCGTTTGGTTTGGCTGGAGCACCAGCAACCTTTCAGGGAGTAAGGAATTCCACACTCCAACCAGTCCTACGTCGATGTGCTCTTGTCTTCTTCGATGACATTCTCATCTACTCGCGCACACTTGAAGACCATGTCATGCATCTCCGGAGGTACTCTCTTTACTCCAGCGTGATCAATGGTATGTCAAGCAGTCCAAGTGTTCGTTTGCTCAGCGTAGCTTGTCATATTTGGGTTTTGTCATCAGTGGGGAAGGTGTTGCAACAGAAACTGAAAAAATTCAGAAGGTGCAGTCATGGCCGGTGCCTCAGAATGTGAAGGAACTGCGGCAGGTGTTGGGGTTCACTGGTTATTACAGAAAGTTTGTGCCTAATTATGGGGTTATTGCAAGACCACTGACACATCTTCTAAAAAGAACATACCATTCATGTGGACTAGTGTTTGTCAAACTGCATTTGAAACACTGAAAGCAAAGCTCACAAGTGCTCCTGTGCTTGCTCTCTCGATTTTTCCAGAACCTTTATCATCGAGACTGATGCCAGTGAATTGGGTATTGGTGCCGTGCTGCAACAAGACGGTCATCCTATTGCTTATTTGAGCAAAGCTTTGGGCCCTCGTCCGAAGGGTCTGTCCACTTATGAGAAAGAGTTAATGGCTGTCATCTTTGCTTAGGAACATTGGCGACAATATTTGCAGACTGCTGAATTCATCATCAAAACAGACCATCGCAGCCTTGTCCACCTCGAGGAGCAAAGGCTACACACTCCTTGGCAACAGCGTGCATTCACCAAGTTGCTAGGCCTTCGTTACAAGTTATGCTACAGAAAAGGGACTGATAATAGTGCAGCAAATGCTTTATCTCGACGCCCCGTGTCTGATACCGAGATACTCACTGCTATATCCTTTTGCCAACCTATCTGGTTGGAGCAAATCAAAGAAAGCTATGCAACAGACACAGTGGCCAGCAAGATCATCAGTGACATCCAAACAAGTCCTGACTCACAAACATACACGTTTGTTGACGGTTTGCTTCGTACAAAAACCACATCTGGTTGGGGCACAATGTTCCATTGCAGACCTCCATCCTGAAGGCTTGTCATGATTCAGCAGTGGGTGGCCACTCGGGAGCTCCGCAACCTATCATAGACTGAGAACTCTTTTCTCCTGGCCTCACATGCGTACCATGGTAACAGAGTATGTGCAATCATGCCAAATTTGTCAGCAGGCCAAACCGGACAGGAACAGATACCCAGGTTTGCTTGAGTCATTGCCAGTCCCTGATCATGCTTGGCAAATGGTGTCCCTCGATTTCGTGGAAGGGTTACCACAATCTAGGAAATACAATTGCATTCTGGTCGTAATTGACAAGTTTTCGAAATACAGCCATTTCATTCCTCTGGCTCACCCCTTCTCAGCGTCTCAGGTTGCAACAGCTTATGTGGATCAGATTTATAGGCTCCATGGTCTCCCTAACTCACTCATCTCGACAGAGATCTAGTTTTCACAAGTAAGTTTTGGAGAGAACTTTTTCGTCTGACTGATACTCAGTTGAGGATGAGCACACCATATCACCCAGAGTCAGATGGGCATACGGAGCGCGTCAACCAATGCATGGAAACTTTCCTGCGTTGTTTTGTTCATTCTTGTCCCAAAAAGTGGAGCTCGTGGCTGGCATTGGCCGAGTATTGGTATAACACCAGTTGGCATAGCGCATTGGGTACTTCTCCATTCGTGGTGCTCTATGGTCATGAACCACGTCATTGGGGAATTGAATCAGCTTCGGCTACTCCAGCATCTGATCTACAGGACTGGTTATCTGAGAGACAGGATATGACAGCACTGATCAAATTGCATCTACTCAGAGCACGTGACCGCATGAAACATCAAGCGGATAAAAATCGCTCTGAGCGTGTCTTTGCAGTGGGCGACAAGGTGTTTATCAAGTTGCAACCATATGTCCAAAGTTCAGTTGCTAAGCGTGCTTGTCACAAGTTCTCCTTCAAGTACTTTGGGCCTTTCACCATTACTGATCGCATTGGTCAGGTGGCATACCGAGTGGCATTGCCAGAAACCTCCACCATTCACCCGGTTTTCCATGTCTCTCTTCTCCGAAAGGCACTGAAGGCAACGTATCAGGTATCCTCTACCCTTCCAAATGATACTAATCTGTTTGTCATACCTGTGCAAGTTCTGGACCGGCGTCGCAAAGCAAAGGCCAACAGGATGGTTGATCAAGTGTTGATTCGCTGGTCCGGTGGAGCTCTACCTGATTCATGGGAAGGCATCGACGAGCTTCAGTCTCGCTTCCCAGGAGCCGCAGCTTGGGGTCAAGCTGCGAGTGAAGGGGAGGGGGGTGTTAGCACCCTGCCAGCTGATGGGCTGCCAGTCCACCAGGCACCCAGCCCATCAAGAGTTGCGGCCCGCCAGAAGAGCACGAGAGCAAAGAAGCCTAACCCTCAGGTCACGGGAGACAGCTGGACAACCTGAGTCTATATCTGGCGTGTGATCCAAGAAGAACTCATCGAAGATCGATCACGGCTTTGGCACGGCGGCGGCGCCAACCTCACTACCTGTTCTACCAAACCTACCTAGCTACTTCCCCAATTCGGCACATCTATGCTTGTAATCGACACTAGCTACGCTTGTAACTGAATCCTAAGCCACTCTCGTTACTGAATCCATCGATCTGTGATGGGTAGCTAACAGAATCCGTGATTTTTCCCTTCGTACGATAAATCTTGTAGAACAACGAATGTGGAGAAGGTTGTGATGAGATTGCGCGATCGATATTGTTCTCCTTCATTTCAGCTGGTTCTGGGGGCTCGTTAGACCCTTGACCTTTGCTATTTATTTAGGTGAACTGTCTTGAGCGGCTTTGCCATGTGAGGTAATCGCAGAAGTGAACACTTGGCACCAGATGCTGCAGAGAGCTTCGGTAGCAACATGAGATGAAATGGGAATGGCTGCAGCTGCGACACAGCAAGACATTGTCGTCGCGCCACTGTCCAGCTCGATGGCATCCCGGAAAGCGAGAGCAGACATGCAAGCTCATCGCGACGCAATGGACCATCCATTAAACAGGAAAAGGCTCTCCTGTTCGCGCTGAGCGAGGAGGAGAGCGAAAAATCTCGTGCTCGAATCCGAGAACCCAGCAGCGCGATCTGCCATGACAGCGAGGTCCAGGCCCGGACGTGGGACGCCGAATACGTCGCGGATCGGGTTCCTCGCGATCGCCGCCCGGATCCGGGGGGAGATGCGTCTGCGTCGCGCTGTTGCTCGGCGTCGTTGTCCGGCAAGGGGTCCCGCGACGTCTCCTCCTCGATGGCCTCGCGCGGCAGGAGAAGAGAGAAAAACGAAAGACAAGGCCATGGCAGTTCCGCCGCGTGGTGTCCCTGTCGCTGCCGGCTTTACGTGGCGCGTCACTCACACATGATGTCGTCGTCCCAACGCAATGCACTGCTGCCGCTCCCGTTCGAAATCAACGGACATTGACTGGGATTGAGATCCAGTGCCTTGACACACGCAAGGCACCTATCAACAGTACCGTGCCTTGCCTATCATTTCCGTTCGTTGGATCGAAAATTAATGGTCGGATGAACGTGAACAGAAAACAGCTACAGTACCATCTACATGACCCACTGCTACAACGTTCGGTCTACAAGACCCTGCCACAATATCGTTCACAGTACATGTGCTACAGTACTTAATCTTGTCTGTTCATTTTTTATCCAATGGCCAAAGGAGCAAGGCATGACACTGTTCACGTGTGACTCGCCTCTAGCAAGTCACCGGATCTCGGTCCCACCGACTGACGGGTCGCGTGTCGCCTCGTCAATGCTTTTGCTCCATCGGCTTCTCACGCTCGCATAATTACCCACCAAAGATCTGAAAATATCATCTCTGTGATTGATCGATCGTAATGATTCATGCCTTCTGGAGAAGGAAATGAAAACGATCTGACCAAGGATTGTGTCTGAAACTCTGAATAGACCAGCACATCGGAGCCGATCTACTGTGTAGATATTTCTTCTTGGCGATCACGACGTGAACAGTCCATGTTTGTTACGCAACGAGCTTTGCCATGTTTCTTCTGCTGCGAGTATGATTTGTAGCGTGGGTCGTCGTTATCTGGTGTTTTACTTCGGTGTATGATGTGAACTGTTCTTTTCCCTTTTCACATTCATCATTGAGTACTCCCTCCGTTCACAATACAAGATGTTTTAGTTTTTTCCACATGCACATGCACACACATGTATCTAGACACGTTTAAGTATATGTGTCCATTATTTTTAGTATGAATCTAGACATGTATGTGTAACACCTAAAACATCTTACATTGTGAAACGGAGGGAGTAATTTATAAGATCATGAGTCGCTGCCAATCCTTTTAACCCGAGCGCAAAATCTCCAAAGAAAGGAAACTGCTGGAAGCTAAACACCAAGATCATGGTGGGAATAAGACGACTAAGATGTCTCAGCTACCGGATTCAGACGAGTTGTCGAGTGCCCGTGGCACTGGTATAACACTCCGCAAACGGCACTCGACAAGCAGCTCGCTGTTTGCCAGTGTGATAGCTGATACTTGGCAAACAACACACTCGATTAAAAAGAAAGCATGAAGAAGACAATTTGATGCCGCACAGGAACGGAGCCATGAAAGTTAAACAAGGGGGTCCAACAGAACATTGTATAGCTTGGATGGGTCCATATAGGCAAATGGTAAAAAAATTAGGGGCAAAATCCACATTTTATATTGGAGTGTTGCAGGGAAAAAAGATCTCCGTGCGTGGAGCCATGGCCGAGCGTTTGCCGCTGACTCGTTTGAGAAGTGTTCTGACAATCGGCAAAGGAATGACAAAGATATTCTATCATGCGCCATGTGGGTTGTGTTTGCCAAGGGTGTACACTTGGCATACGGTCAAAGGTATGTCGAGTGTATATACTCACCAAACTTTCGGCCCAGGAGCTCCCAATAGTTGCCACATGGGGCATGCTGATATTTAACATTTCTGTAATTCAAAATAGGTATATATATTTCACATTACAAGCAATGGTTCTAAATAGTCCATCATAGGCAACATACAACTCACAAATATCATCAAGTTTCACATAGTCCACCACATATGGTCAAATACATAGCATGGTCAATAGACAAACATACATATAGCCCATCAAAAGTTCGAAGGTCCATCACATACATAGCATACACAATGGACAAGATACAAACCAATAGATTGAAGACGAATTAAGTAATAGATTTCGAGCACTGCCACAACACGAAAGTCCAATGTCAACAACATTTGTGAGTTGTATGCTCATCTGCTCATCACTACTACGGAATAAATATGATATTACTAAAATATTTCGTAAATCAAAATAATGGCGTCCAACATGTATAAAATCCAGGTTTAGTACAAGATATGTGATTGGACATGGCACGTGTCTAGAGTCTAAAATCTTGAAACTACCCAATTCTCAATCAAACAAAACCCGACTCTAAACAATGTCCTAGGTATATATGTAAGGAGGCTTTGAGATTATGGCCGAAACAAATATAGGTATGCGATAGATTACATTTTTTTCTATGCTGCCTTTGTATATTTTATTGGCTAAAATTCTAATTGTATTGACTCAGTCATTATTTATATATAAGTAGAGAACTGAAGACCCTGGAGATTGTCATGATATTTGAAATGCATATCATGTAACGACAAAAACTGAAAGGGACTTTTTAGACAACAAATATCATCAAGACCGAGTTGCTTAAAAAATCATGATGGCTTCTTGACGACTTGACGATGTGCTACATCGAGCGAGTAATATTCAAAAATCTCGATCCATCAAATTACGGAAGATTATAAGAAAGTAGAGTTTTGCCATCGGTATGTTTGTAGGGTTTACTTATATTCAATAGGATAATATATTTTACTGTAGGAAGTGATTATAACGGAAATACGTTTTGGATCTCGGGCACCAGTGCTCCTGGTGCCCAATTTTTTTTAACTTTATTCTTTTGCCAAAAAAACACAAAAAAAATCACACAGGTAGTAGTCTACATGTGTGCTTAACTCATAAATTTGCAAAAAATAATTCGAAATAATTTGACCTGTGCAAAAAATAAGAAATCTGGGCATGTTTGCACGTTTTTGAATTTGCTTTGTTGACTGCTGATATTTGTTATTTTCACACAGCCTGCAAATATTAACTTTTTTTTGAAACTTTTCCTATGGTAATGAACATTCAAATCTACATGCTTGATTTTTTTCAGAATTTTATGTGTAACAACAATTTTTTGAAAAAAAATTTTGGGGCACCAGGAGCACTGGTGCCCGAGATCCAAAACTCCGCTTCCGTGATTATAAATCATATATTGTGTTAATGTGTTGGCACTATTTTAGTATTTGCATCATTTTTTTTAGAGTTTTGCCCTTCCTCTATTTTCATTCTCCACCATTGGTAGTAGCTAATAAATTGTCTAGCGTCTTCGCCCCTGTTCTTTTCTCTCCTATCTCTGCCACTAATGTAGTGGTAGGGAAACCCATCGTCGGCGTGTGCGTGTCTACCATCGGCCGCAGCTGAGAGACGGAGATGAATAGCAGAATGACTGCCAATGCCTACTCCTCTCGTCAGTCAACGATCAACTCAGTACAAACATCTGTGTCCTTATTTGCAACAAAAAAAAAGGTATCGTAGTTTCAGAGTAAAGAAATTCACTCAAGAGTTCCCACTGCCACGTCTAAGCTTTGCATGCGGCCAATCACACATGATGAAAAATATCACGCCGGAGAAGTGAGAACATGGCCGGTTGGCTGTTATTCCAAAGCTTTGGTCCATCGCACAAGTCACCGAACCATTGAACCCGATCGATGCATACCCGCGCGCCTACGTGCCTATACGTCCGGCCACAAATTCCAAGCAAAAGGTCCGGATTTATAATGCTCTCGTGTCGTGTCGCCGCGTGGGATCTGGATCGAAAAGATCTGAAAATATGCTATAATCCCGCTATATAAATATAGAACCATCTGATACAACCAACAATAAGAATCACGAAGCGAACACAAGATATTGAGTTTGAATGTCAATATTTGCTGTTTGGATGTGTTAGATATTCGGACCTACACAAGATATTGAGTTTGAATATCAAATGCTGTTTGGATGTTCTAAAAGCTGTATTTCGAGATATTGATCTAAAAGCACATCACACCGTAGCTGCAGGAAGGAGATGAAGGAGATTCATACCTTGTCGCTGCAGCGCCCGAATCCGATGCACCGGCCGCCGGAGCTCCCAAATCCATCCCTGCAAAATAAAAGACGGGAGGATTAGATGGAGGCGGGGCGACGCGCTAGGAAGGAGAAGCGGGCGAGGGCGGGAGGTGAGGCGGGCGAGGAGGGAGGCGGGGCGACGCGCTGGCAAGGAGAGGAGGGCGAGCGAGGCGGGTGAGGGGAGGGAGGCGAGCGAGGAGGGAGGCGGCCAAGGGAGGCGGGGAGGGAGGAGGCGGGGCGGCGGGTACCTCCGATGCGCCGCCGGCCGATGCGTCTCGAGGAGACGAGAGGGAGGGGAAACGAGGACGCGCACGGGAGGATGGACGAGCTCAATATCGACCCAATGTCGAGGTCTCGGGCTGGATATTCGCTGGGGCAAGTTTTTCACTACGGAGCCAAAACTGGATATCGAGAGCGAATACCTAGCTGCAATATCCAATACATCTGAACAGGTCGAAAGTAGATATTCGGGAAAGAATAGCTCCGAATATCTAATATCACGCTCCAATATCAACATCCGAACGCAGCGTAAGTCCCGCAGAATCAGATCTTCATCGACCTAGCTAGGGTTTCCGCCGCCGCCGCGTCCGGCCCCTCCCTCTCCTCTCTCCCTCGTCACGTGCGACCGCCGCCGCCGCGTCCGGTCCTCCCTCTCATCTCTCCCTCGTCGCGCGCGACCGCCGTCCCCCGTGGCGGCGGCGCGCGCCATCCTGCGCCTTTCTCCTCGGCCTCTTCTCCACAGTCTTCCCCATCGCCGCCGTTGGCAGGGCCCGCCGGGCGTGGCCCGGGCGACGCCGGCGGCGGTGTGTCCTTTCCCGCGCCGTGGAAGGTGGAGGCGGGGCTCCCCTACATGACGGCGGTGCTCCTCGGCGGCGTAGGTCCGACGCGGTGGCGGGGCTTCCCTGGTGTCGTGCAGGTGGCCGGTGTGGTAGTGGCGTCGCCGTTGGTGGCCTGGGTGGTGGTGGAGCTCTGCTGGTGTACCCTGCAAGCCCAGATTTGGGCCCTTCAGGCCCGATCTAGGTCCGGGCGGGTTTGTGCGAGTTCGTCCTAGCTGCCTGCGGTTGGCTTGATGAGCGGCTCGTGACGGAGATGGCAGTGTCGACACCGCGTCTGTCTGCAGCGTGGCGGCGGGAGCTTCGTGGGCCTGTCTAGGCCCGGCCGAGCCTATGGGTCAATCAAGAGGGTAGCAGCGGTGACGGCCTACATGCAGCAACATGGCGCCGGGGGCTTTACGAGCCTCCCGGGGCTCGGCCTGGTGTGTCCCTGCTGCCGTGTCCGGTCGGCACCCGCCGATGACGGTGGAGGATGTCTTCCAGGTGGTTGTGCTGCTGCCTCCCTCCGGATCCAATGGCCCGGTGCTCTTGTCGTTGCTTCCGGTCGGCTACCATCTACGGCGGTGGAGGTTGTTCCCTCCCGCGTGGTTGTGATACTGTCGGACCTTGTCTACGACTACTTTGTCTCGGGCTGGCCGGCCTTGCTACGTTTGCCATGGTGAGACGACGATGGTGCCTTCAAGACCGTGGTGGCGTGTGTTGGTGGATGACAAGATTGGTGGAGCGCTACAGATTGTCCGGGATGTGGTTTTTTGGGGGTCGGGAGAAATCTATGTCGTTTGACACCAACGCGGTGACGCTTGAGAGTGTCACCCTTCCTTCTTGAATGGTATCGGGTGTACCTCTTCTCCACTCCTCGGAGCGTATCGAGGGAACCTAGGACCTGTCCGGGCAGCAGCGTCGTCGTCGTCGTCGCTTTCCTTTGAAGGTGTTGTTTGGTACGCGATGATTCGGAGTGGTAGGATCATGGTGGGACTACTCCGGAGAGGACGCAGCGGTTACGAGTCATTTTTGTTTTCGTTGATCCGCCGATGTCAGTCTTGTTTTTCTCTTCTTTTTTCTCTTTCTCTTCGTTTGGGCTTGTCTGTGCTGTTTGCCCCAGCAGCGTTCTCAAAGTTGTATCGTGTGATTTCTATATTAATATAAGACAGCAAAGCTCTTGATAAATCTGGCGCATCATCAACTGTTGTGTAGTATTTACTAGCACATAGAAAATTAGTGTCCGACTCAATCTAGCTGTGCCATTACTTTATGCATGTGCCCATACTGGACGCGTGGCTTGAGTATGTGTAGGGATGCAAAAAGGGGCCATTTGTCTCACTTCTTCTCCATTTTATACATAGCTAGTACTCTCTCCGTTCATAAAAAGATGTTTCAACTTTGTCCAAATCTGCATGTATCTACACATGGTCGGAGGGAGTACAAAATTTTGAACAAATTTTTTGCACTAGATATGTACAAAAGGGAGAAGAAGTGAGACAAATGGGTCCCGTTTTCTGTCGATGGCTCCTTCCTTTGTGCTATGCACGTAGGTGTGCTATGCACGTAGGTGTCTGGAGTTCAGAGTTCAGTGCATGACATTGAGACCAGAAATGGACTGGCACGGAGCTGCGGCGTGGTTCGATGCGATTTCACATGATTTGCATGGAGGGATAAGCACTTCCCGAATTGTTTGAGCATTTGCCCATGCGGAAATGCTCGAGCGGTATGAGCGAACTGAATACCTCTTTTAAAGTAAAATTTCACTAACACGTATTCATTATTTTCTATCTCAGCAAGCAAGTTTTCCACGTCATACATTCTCTTAACCAATCAATTGTCCATATCATCCCCCACTAATATTTATTAACTAAAATTTATTATATATTATACATGCAATCTATCAATGTCATCTATTCTTTTAGCCATAGGATTATCCATGTTGCCAATTATTTTTCTTCAAATACACAACAATTTCGATATAACCTCTCAACTATTTTTGTTTTTTACGTATTTCTATAAACAACATCGTATTTCATGTGTCTTATACATTTCCATTTAAAAAAAATTCTAATGAAATTTCCGCTGCAACGCGTAGGTTATTTTTCTAGTTTAGGACATCGGATATCCAAAACCATCTTAAACTGGGACCTAGGCCCATCTGCTGATCACGTGAGAAAGTAAAAGAGCAGAAAACAACATATATACAGATTAATAAATTTGACGAACACAAACTGAAGAAAAATAATCGATCACCCTTGTCAACGGAAAGAACCACGGATCATCCATTTCAAAAACAAAAGAAAGCGGATCCACGTACGTGCATGGTGTGGCCCAGCGGCATAAAGAGCGCTAGGTCGGCCCCCAAAGACGGCGAGCAGGCACGAGCTGAAAGAGCGTACACCACTCCTTGCCTCTCAGCTCCACCTCCACGTATAGCCCCGCATACCCCCTCTCTTATCCCTCCACGGATGAGCGCATCGTCCACGTCGGCGTGGTCCCCGACCCCGCAAGCAACCACGGAGCCACGCACACGTGTTGCCCCACCCCAAGCGGCCAAGCCATTCCCGCCAACCCAACTCGTGTCGTGCGTCCGCGTACCCCAGCTCCTACAGCCCAGTGGACGCGCCGCCGGCTCGACACGCGTCCCGCCGGCCATCACGTCGTGCCGCATCCGACGGCCTCCGCGCCATCGCACAACTGGACTGTCCAGCGCGTGGCGCGTGGCGTCCGTCGCCTCCTCCCCCGCCACCGCATTTATATGGACGCGCCACTTGCTCGTTGCCCTTTCAAAATCGCTCTCAAGTCTCAAGCCTTGCCATTTGCAGCCAGAGAGGAAATATTCAGCTGTTGCCTGCTGTCTGTTTGAGAAGCGCTTGCTTTGAAGATCGAGTTCGTTTGTTGTTGATTCATGTCGGAGGTCTGCTGCGACGTGCCGGCGGCGGCGGCGGCCGAGGGGAAGGGCGCGGAGTGCGACGCCGAGAGCCGGGCGGCGCGGCGCCGGAGGATGGAGATCCGCAGGCTCAGGCTGGCCGCCGAGCGTGGGGCGGAGGAGGAGGTGTCCTGCAGGAAGAGGCGGAAGCTCCAGCCGGAGGCCTCCACGGACGAGGAGGAGGAGGACATCATGGAAGAGATCGAGCCCGCGAAGTACGGCGTCACGTCGGTGTGCGGGCGCCGGAGGGACATGGAGGACGCGGTGTCCATCCACACTGACTTCCTCCCCGGCTACCACTTCTTCGGGGTCTTCGACGGCCATGGCTGCTCGCATGTGAGTAGCCGCCTCTCACCCCTGCTTGGATCTATATTCTCCGCCGAAAGGGCCCCTTCTCGCTCTTGTTTTTATGCCGTGAGTGCTTATGATTGATCGCATGTGCGTGTAGGTTGCAACGTCGTGCGGAGAGCGGATGCACGAGATCGTCGCCGAGGAGGAGGCCCGCTCGTCGGGGTTGGACGACGCGGAGCGGTGGAAGCGTGTCATGGAGAGGAGCTTCGCGCGGATGGACGCCGAGGCTGTGGGTTCGAGGTCCAGCAGGGCGCCCACCTGCCGGTGCGAGCTCCAGCTGCCCAAGTGCGACCACGTCGGCTCCACGGCCGTCGTCGCCATCGTGGGCCCGCGCCACCTCGTCGTCTCCAACTGCGGCGACAGCCGTGCGGTGCTCTGCCGCGGAGGCGTCGCCATCCCGCTCTCATCCGACCACAAGCCGGACCGCCCCGACGAGCTAGAACGGATCCAGGCGGCCGGAGGGCGCGTCATCTTCTGGGACGGCGCCCGCGTCTTCGGCGTGCTGGCCATGTCGCGGGCCATCGGGGACAGCTACCTGAAGCCGTACGTGATCTCCGACCCGGAGGTGCGGGTGCTGGAGCGGAAGGACGGCGAGGACGAGTTCATCATCCTCGCCAGCGACGGGCTGTGGGACGTGGTGAGCAACGAGGTGGCGTGCAACGTCGTGCGGGCCTGCGTGCGGGGCGTCCGGAAGCGCCGCGGCGGCGGGCGGTCCAGCCCCACGTCCAACCTGAGCCCCATGCAGAGCAGCGGCAGCGGCAGCAGTAGCGGCGACGAAGCAGCCAACGACTGCGGCGGCTCTGCCGGCGCCGGCTCCGGCTCCGAGAGCGACGACGATAGCGGCGAGGTGGAGAGGGCGTGCGCCGAGGCGTCCGTCCTGCTGACCAAGCTGGCGATCGCGCGGCAGAGCGCGGACAACGTCAGTGTTGTCGTCGTTAATCTCCGGCGCCGCCCGAGATTCTGACCCGCCGACCGCTGGATCCATGGACGGATCCATCGAACTAGTCGTCGTCCATGACCTGACTCAGCGGTGATCGAGCGGAACGTGGCATCCATAGCCTAATTCATGATGATTATACAACAACAGAGATAATTGTTTCGTTTATTTTTCGGGGTGGTCGCAAAGGTGTTCAGATCCAACCCACACCGTCCCTCGCCATTTTTCCTTTTTGCAAAGCCGGTGGTGCTTCCCGCGTGGCCAAAGAATCTTTCTCCGGCGTCAGTCAAGAGAAACTGTAATATAATCTGGTGTTGTCTCGTGGAAATGATCGGAGCTTCCATGCATTCTCGCCTCCTCTGACTAGATCCTTGAATACAATATGCCTTTGTTCCGGCGGATGTCCAAAAACCTCCCATTGTTAATTCAAGCTTCCGGTGGAAGAAGAACCTTCCCACGCAAATGCGTCGTGTCGTGCTCCTCTTGCTACCGCCGCTGCTGCTAGCTTCGTGGCCGCTGAAAACTCATTGCCGCCGGTGGGTGAGCCGTGTAGAAGTGAGTCAACAGATCCGCGTGGACACACACGACACGAGGAAGCACGTAGTACGCTGCGATTTGACGACGGGTGGCGGACGACTCTGACGATTAATTGGAGTGGAGAAAAGAAAATGAAAGAGGAGACCGCTGAAATCACGTTTTCTGGGAAGGTGATTGTATGCCACCTGTTGCGCTGTCCGGAGTTTGGCCGCGTCCAAAGATTCTTTCTGCGGATTTTGCATTGTTTCGTTTGATCGTGTCACGGACCGTAACCCAGTCGAGACCCAGTGAAGCCCAGGAGAGGCGACGGCCCAGGCCCAGAGTGTAACGCGCTGCTGCGCCAGCTGAGCGAGGGCAACGCCCATGTATTGCGTGTGCGTGTAGGAGTTGGGGACATGAATGAACTTATCTGTAGCCAAGCTACCGTGCTCTCTCTTCCTTCCTCTTCTTCCTGGATCTCTCGAATTCGTATGAACTCGAGGATACGTATCTGAATCGATGAATTCCTGCTATTTGGTGCGTTGCCACTAGCTAGGGTCGTCACAATTGGTATCAGGAGCCTCGCGATCGAGGGGAAATTCTAGAAAATTCCACAAACAAAAAAATTCTCCAGTTCTTCGCGGGATTCTGGTGGCGAATCGATTTCGGCGTGCTTGGGTTGGGATATCCTGTAGAATCCCCAAGTTCGTTGGATCTCGCGGCGGCGGCGTGCGACGGCCTCTCTAGGCTGTGCGGGTGGAGCTTATTTGGGCGACGGTGACTTGTTCGGCCACGGATTCAGTTGGGATTGAAGGTTGCTTTGCTATTCCTGAGCGAGTGGTAAAATCCCTGTCAATCGACTGTTTCGGCGTGGTTCTGGTGGAGTATTGGTCGATTGCAGAGGAACACCTTGTGTTAGTACTCGTTGACCAGGCGGCGGTAGACTCAGGCGCATCACAACGGCGCGACCCCCGACGTTGACGGTCAGAATGGTGGCGGTGGAACAAGGCCTGGCGGCGGCCAATGGTACGGCGGCCGACATGGACGCCCAACTGCGCCAGCTCGTTGCTGGCCTGAAGAAGGCAGCTGAAACAGCTACGAAGAATGCATCTACTTGCCAAGCTCTGACGGTAACAACTGAACGTTTACTGAAGAGTCATGATGTGGTCGCTAACAAGGTGTCGGCGATTGAATCACATGTGGAGAATTTGGTTGATCGCATCACCTCGCTGGAAGGCACCATCTCCACTGTCGTTCAACGACCACTCGGCCCAGATGGGCACCGTGAAGAGCAGCTGAACCAGGGCACTGCTTCTGAGCGTGCTCTGGACAATGGTGCGTTTCCACCTGCTTGCACTCAGTTTCACACTAATACTTCTACTGCACATGTTGTTCATCATGATAGGAATAGGGACACTAGAGATTTTCGCATGCCTAAAACAAATTTTCCTAAGTTTGATGGCACTCACCCTAAAATGTGGAAAGAGCAAGCAGAGAAGTACTTCAACAAGTTTCATGTTCCTGAGGAATACAAAGTATATTATGCTACTTTGCACTTCACGGGGTCTGCAGCCTTGTGGTTACAAACATATGAGGCTCAGCATGATATAGATAGTTGGGCTCAACTTTGTGTAGCAGTTTGCAAAAAATTTGCTAAGGACTTATACTATACTGATATGAGTAAAACTTTGGACATTAGACAGACAGGTGATGTAGACACTTATCAGAGGGAGTTTGAGCAACTCATGCATCAGCTCCTGGCACATAACAATGCTTTAGATGATACTTTCTTTGTAGCAAAATTTGTCAAGGGTTTAAAAAAGGAAATTAGGTCGGCTATTATCTTGCATAAACCAAGAACAGTTGATGCGGCTATTTCCTTGGCTCTATTACAGGAAGCACAATTATTACAAGAAAGAAAAGGTCGATATGAATATAAGAAACATCACAACAATGCTGGAGCGGGTAAACTTGGTGTTCATCCAGTTGAGCCTATTACTGAGAATGCTAAGGCAGCTGCACCAGCTGTACAATCAAAGATTGAAACACTTCGAGCTCAGCGGCGTGCTCGTGGTGAATGCTTTAAGTGTGGAGGGAAGTTCAGCCCTACTCATAAATGCCCCAATCATGTTCAGTTGGCTGTCACTGATGAAATTTGTGCGGCATTGGACTTGGAGGATGCGAATACTGAGTCTGAAGATAAATCAAGTTCTGAGAGTTCCGATTCAGAAACAGAACAGAACATGTGTATTTCAGTGGCTGCACAAGAAGGTACTATCAGCAAGAAAACGATGAGGCTATTGGGTCATGTTGGGAAGCGTCAAGTTCTGATTCTCATTGATTCCGGCAGCTCTGGAAATTTTATTAACAGTGATCTAGTGAGTACCTTGCAATTGCCAGTACAACAATTACAGCCAGTTCAAGTTACTATTGCCAACGGCACGAAAATGATGAGTACAGAGGGCATATCCAAGTTAGATTGGGGAGTGCAGGACTCTAAATTCTCAACTCCATTGAGGGTACTGCCTATCAAATGTTATGACATGATTTTAGGTATGGAGTGGCTTGAGACTTGCAATGGGGGTAAAATGTATGTGGATTGGAAAAGGAAGAAGATGCGGTTCCTGCACAATGGGAAAAGGATTACACTCAGAGGTATAAACTCCAACAACAATCACTGTCCTCAGATCTCTGCATCAGAGATGCACCAGCTTATTGAACAAGGTGCAGTGGCTCAATTGCTTTCACTGGACTTGCAAGATCCAGTTACTACTGTTCAGTCAGTGCCTCCTGAATCGATTCAGCAATTAGTAGCACAGAATTCGGGTGTGTTTCAAGAACCAGAGGGTCTACCACCAACTCGTGAGTTTGATCATAACATTCCATTGGTTCCTGGAGCGGTACCAGTTCAGAAAAAGCCTTATCGTTATGCACCAACACAGAAAGATGAATTGGAGAAGCAAATTGCTGAGATGCTACAGAAAGGAGTAATTCAAGCCAGTAACAGTCCCTATGCTTCACCGGTTATACTTGTGAAGAAAAAAGATGGGGGATGGAGAATGTGTGTTGATTATCGCTATTTGAATGCTCTCACTGTTAAGAACAAGTACCCCTTGCCTGTTATTGAGGAATTACTGGATGAGCTGTCGGGTTCCAAGTACTTTACTAAGCTGGATTTACGAAGTGGATATCACCAGATCAGACTTGCAGCAGGAGAGGAGTTCAAAACAGCATTTAAAACGCATCATGGCCATTGGGAATTCAAAGTAATGCCCTTCGGGTTAACAAATGCTCCAGCGACATTTCAATCAGCTATGAATGTCATATTTGCTCCATTGTTGAGGAAGGGAGTATTAATATTTATGGATGATATTTTGCTGTACTCTGATTCATTAGAAAAGCATGCAGAGCTTTTAGTGCAAGTGTTCAAGATCCTGGCTACACATCAGTTCTTCCTGAAGAAATCCAAGTGCTCATTTGCTCAAACACAATTAGAGTATTTGGGTCACATTATTAGTGCTGCAGGTGTTGCCACTGATCCTAGTAAAATTGAGGCAATCAAAACATGGCCTACTCCACTATCTGCGAAGGATATCAGGAAGTTTCTCGGGTTCGCAGGTTATTACAGGAAGTTTATTGAGCTGTATGGAATCATCAGTAGACGTTGACAAAACTGTTAAAAAAGTATACACAGTTTGTATGGACTACTGAAGCCAATAATGCATTTGAAGCTCTAAAGCAAGCACTCATCAATGCTCCGGTCTTGGCTTTGCCTAATTTCCAAGAAGCTTTTGAAATACATACTGATGCGTCAGGTTTAGGTATTGGTGCTGTGTTATCACAGAAGGGGCACCCAATTGCTTACTTAAGCAAAGCATTGAGTATCAAAGCTCAGGCACTATCTACGTATGAGAAGGAGTGCTTGGCAGTGATCTTGGCGGTGGAAAAATGGAAACAATATCTACAGCATAAAGCCTTCACCATCTTCACAGATCACAAGAGCCTCACTCATTTGGAGTCTCAGCATCTGACTAACTCCATTCAACACAAAGCCTTTTGTAAGTTGTTGGGCCTGCAGTATCAGGTGAAGTACAAGCCAGGGAGTACAAATGCTGCGGCAGATGCTTTGTCTAGGCGACAACAGACTGATGAAGTACATGCTATCTCTGTATGCAAACCCAAATGGTTGGAAATTGTGGTGGAAAGCTATCTAGCTGATCCTCAGGCCAAAGAATTGCTTAAGCAATTGAGTGTGGCGAGTCCTGATGCTCAGGATATTCCTTACATGATGGTGTGATCAAGTACAGAGATAGAGTTTGGTTGGGAAACCATCATGAAGCCAAGAAGGCTATTCTGCTGGCATTACATGATAGTGGGATTGGTGGTCACAGTGGATTTACAGCAACATATCATAAGATTAGGTCCTTGTTTTCTTGGCCTAACTTGAAGCAAGAGGTCAAGGAGTATGTAGCTCATTGCGCAGTGTGTCAACAAGCGAAAGCTGAGCATGTGGGTCAACCAGGACTATTACAACCTCTGCCTATACCAACTAAAGCTTGGGAAGTGGTCAGTTTGGATTTTGTCGAGGGGCTTCCAAAATCATCCAAATATGACACCATTCTGGTTGTAATTGACAAATTCACTAAATATGGGCATTTTATTCCATTGGCTCATCCATATACAGCCTTGTCAGTTGCTCAATTGTATGTAGATCATGTGTACAAATTACATGGACTACCGTCAGTGATCATTTCTGACAGAGATAAGGTGTTTACAAGTGCCTTTTGGCAGCAGCTATTCCGATTGACTGATACAACATTGAACATGAGCTCAAGCTACCATCCTCAAACGGACGGCCAGACAGAAAGATTGAATCAATGCATGGAGACTTATTTGAGATGCATGACTCAGGCTTGTCCAACGCAGTGGTCAAAATGGTTAGCATTGGCCGAGTTCTGGTACAATACCACATTTCATTCAGCTTTGGGTAAATCACCATTTGAGGTGCTCTATGGTCATAAACCCAAACATTTTGGTTGCAAGATGCTCAGTATGCAACTGCACCTGATCTGGCAACTTGGCTCAAAGACAGGGAGGACATGCAGAAATTGATTCAGCAACATTTACTGCGAGCACAGCAACAGATGAAAAGTCAGGCCGATAAGAAGCGGATAGAAAGAAGCTTTGAGGTTGGTGAGCAAGTGTATCTCAAACTGCAGCCCTATGTGCAGACATCAGTGGCTCGAAGATCAAACCAAAAACTCAGCTTCAAATTCTTTGGTCCTTATACAATCTTGCAGAAAGTGGGAGCTGTGGCATATAAACTACAACTGCCAGTGGGCAGTCACATTCATCCAGTGATACACGTCTCAATGTTGAAGAAGGCCTTGCCGGCTAACATAATTGCTCAACCAGATCTTCCATCACAGTGTGCCTTAATGGATAACATTATTCAACCCCTTCAGGTATTGGATTCCAAAGAAGTGGTTTCTGGTAACACTATGGTTCCTATGGTGCAGGTGCAATGGGAAGGTCTGCCGGATTCCTGGGTAACCTGGGAGAACAAACATCGACTGCAACGTGATTTTCCGGATGCGCCTGTCTGGGGTCATCCAGGCTCTCAAGGGGTGGAGAATGTCACGGACCGTAACCCAGTCGAGACCCAGTGAAGCCCAGGAGAGGTGACGGCCCAGTTCCAGAGTGTAACGCGCTGCTGCGCCAGCTGAGCGAGGGCAACGCCCATGTATTGCGTGTGCGTGTAGGAGTTGGGGACATGAATGAACTTATTTGTAGCCAAGCTACCGTGCTCTCTCTTCCTTCCTCTTCTTCCTGGATCTCTCGAATTCGTATGAACTCGAGGATATGTATCTGAATCGATGAATTCCTGGCTTCCTGCTATTTGGTGCGTTGCCACTAGCTAGGGTCGTCACAGATCGGGACGGCGTTTATCACGACACACGGGCCACGTCAGGGCCTTTTCTGGTATCCTTTTACGAGGACGCTGATGGTGATGCTGATACTTTTCTGCTCTAGCTAGTGGAAAGTAGCTGTATTTCAGCGGTAACGTACACCTGGCTGCTCTCTGCTGGTGGATTAGTATGGGCTTTTATGGTTCTGTTTTAGTTTGACAGCTACGGTGGATATGTGATTATATCCTGCCTTTATGGAAACTGCATAGTCGAAGCACACCACGCAGATGATCAAGGGGAAACGTTGTAAACTGCTAAATACTTCAGACAGTGCCATTGAAGCGTCCGTATTATCGCTACAGATTTCTTTCTTCGAGCCTATTGAGTATTGACTATTGAGTAGCAAATGACATACTGTAGGTGGAGGCGGTGTTTTGGTTTGTAGGACATACTATCATTATGAAAAATATAATTTCAAAATATTTAAAATGTAGAAACAATTCTGACAAAAAGTTCCGGACATACACCCGGACACTTTATGTTCACGCATAAAGTTTCGCCAAAAAAGACATATATTATGGCTTTTATGAAATTTCATGTGTGAGCATAGATTGTTGGGATGTTCACCCGAAAAAACTCATTTTTTTGACATTTTGAAACATGATTTTGAACAGTGTGAGGAAATACTCTTTTATGACTCAAAATGAATTTCCGAGACTATAGCCTCTTCTCAAAAACTAATAAGATGAACTAATATTCTGAACGCATGGAGTAGTTCGAGATCATGGTCAGGACTGTTGGTTACTTGGCTTGCTATAAGCCTATGAGAGACCAAATAAATTACGTAGAAATAACACCTGTAACTGAAATGTACAACCAAGTACGTAGATGCTTTAGGAACGATGTAGTAGAAAGCAATTAGCAAAAGTGCGAGTGGAGATTTTTGGCTCCCAAAATCCAATGCTTCTCTAATTTAAAAATCCAAAATAATATTTATATGTTTCAAATAATATGAAAAGAAAATCCGAGTGTGACCAATAGTATATCCCACGAACATGCAGAATATCAATTTTCAAATATTTTGTATTTTGAGCTGCACAAAAATGACAAAATGTAGATCTAAGTATGCATATTTTTAAATCTCTAAGTATGCCACGTCAGGATTTTTTTCTGGTATCCTTTTACGAGGACGCTGATGGTGATGCTGATACTTTTCTGCTCTAGCTAGCTAGTGGAAATTAGCTGTATTATTCAGCGGTAACGAACACCTGTGATGCCGTGATGGTGGATAAGTATGGGCTTTTATGGTTTTGTTTTTGTTGACGGCTACGGTGGATATGTGATTATAGTCGAAGGCTCGAAGCACACCACGCAGATAATCAAGGGGAAACGCTGTAAACTGCTAAATACTTCAAGCAGTGCCATTGAAGCGTACGCATCGCTACAGAGTTCTTTCTGCGAGCCTATTGAGTATTGAGTAGCAAATGACATACTATAGGACATACTCTCATTATGAAAAAATATAATTTCAAAATCTTTAAAATGTCGAAAAAATCCCGACAAAAAAATCCGGACATATGCCCGGACATCTTATGTTCACGCATAAAGTTTCGTGAAAAAAAGACATAATTTTTGGCTTGTGTAACAAAATAAATTTTGGTGCTACAAAATAACTTATCACCCGACAATTTTGTCTTTTTGACACAATGTTTACGGGTTAAAGAATTGTTTAGGGTGTCAAAAAGTTCACGGGATTTAAAAAATTGTTCACGTGATTCAAAAAATATTCATGAATAAAATATTTTCGGATTAAAAATTGTTCAGTGTTGAAAAAGTTCATGGGATTTAGAGAAATATTCACACGGTTTACAAAATGTTCGGGGAATTCAAAAAATGTTCACGGATTAATATTAATGTGGTTAAAAAGTGTTTACGGATAAAAAATGTTCAGGGTGTTAAAAAAGTTCATAGGATTTTGTTAACACCATATGAAAATGTTCACGGGATTCAAAAATTGTTCACATATTAAAATGTGTTAATGTGATTCAGAAAATGTTTACGAATTAAAAAATGTTCATGTTGTTTAAATAAATCACGGGATTTCAAAAATGTTCGCACGGTTCACAAAATATTCATGGGATTCAAAAAATATTCAATTTTTTTTTATAAATTTTAAAAAAATCATGGCGTTGAACAAAATCACGGGGTTTGGAAAAATGTTCACACAGTTAAAAAATATTAACTGGATTTAAAAAATATTTTTTGTAGTAAAAATATGCACGTGGTTAAAAATGGTTACGGATTAAAAAATGTTCATGGTGTTGAAAAATATGACGGGGTTTTAAAAATGTTCACACATTCAAAAAATATTCAGGTGGTTCAAATAAAATCACGGATTAAAAAATGTTCATATGGTACAAAAAATGTTTATGTTGTTGAACAAATTCATGTGGTTTGACAAAATGTTCATACAGTTAAAAAACTTTCGCACATCCAAAAATTGTTCACAAAGTTAATATAATGTTCACATAATTTTAAAAAATACGGATTCAAACAAAATATAATGTTCACGATTTCAAAAATTGTTTGCTGGTTTGACAAATATGTTCAAAAGTTCATAATTATACATTCATGTATTACGAAAAAATAAAAAGAAGGAAATGGAAAAGAAAACAAAAGGAAGAATAACTGAAAACGAAAATCAAAAAAGAAAAAAAGAAGAAAAAAACAGAATCGAACATGAGACACCAGATTAAAAAAATAGAGAAAAAAACGGATGGGCCGCCCATGCAGCGTGACTGCTGCGGGCGAGACGGCGCTAACACCGGCAGAGATCGATGTATTGCGGTAATAGCGGCACGATATTGAGCCCAGAAAGTGCGCTGCTACTAAATTTGGGCCGAGCCTAACCGGCCTGGGCGCCCCAGCTACTTGTTCAGTTCCGCTAAAAAAAAGCTACTTGTTCAGTAACCAAAGCACAATTCTGATAGTTGTACTACACATAAATCAATGCTTCCACCTGTAGCAGCCGACAGTCTAGCCGACAAATCAAGGACCTTCACCTACCAGGCAAGATGTGATAGAGATCGCTTTAACAGATCCCTAGGAGACGATGTGCAAGTGCTAGTAGTAAAAAGAAGCACATGTTCAACCATCAGTCCTATAGTATAACACTGTAACACGAGTTCTACGAGTATTTTCTCATCACTCATCTAAGCGAGGGTAAAATAGCATCGCGGGTGAAGTTTGATGAAGATAATGTGACTGGGAAATCTATTTTGCTTCTACTCCCTCCGTTCCAAATTACTTGACTTGACTTTGTCCAAATACGGATGTATCTATACTTGTTTAGTGTCTAGATACATCCGTTTCTAGACAAATGCATCTCAAGTAATTTGGAACGGAGTGAGTATATCCCCCTGACGTAACTAGAGCCTGAGAGTCGTATCACACCATAAATGCTGCACGGGCAAGAGGACGCAGGCATCGGATCTATCGGTGATGCTATTGATTACCCATTGATCTGCACTGCATCTCACCGCATCAGCCGCCAAGTCAATGTGATTAGTGAGTCTGGCCGAGTAAGATAAACGGAAGTGTAAGATATATTGACGAACTGCGTGGAGACTTGACCCGGACCCTTCTCCCTCCCGCGACCCGCGCCGCCCCCGCGGCGGCCGGGCCGCGCTCTCCGTCCCCCGCCCCCGAGCCTCCCCTTCCTTCCTCCCTCCCGCCGTCGCCGGGGTGTGCGCCGGCTCTTGGCCGGGCGCCGCCGCCGGTGGCGGCGGACTGCAGTCTTTTCCCTCCTGGTTCTAGGACGGCGCGGGGCAGCCCTGGCCCTGGTGGTGCTCCTCGGCGGCGACGGTCCGGCGCGGCGGCGGGCTTCTCCTGGTGCAGCGCAGGTGGCCAAGGTGGTGGTGTGCTGCTGTTGGTGGCCGGGGCAGCGGTGGTGAAGGTCCGGCCCTGCAGGGCCCAGAGATGACAGCGGTGACGTCACCCTTGCTGCAGCGTGGCGGTGGGAGCTTCACAGGCCTAGCTGGGTCCGGCTGAGCCTAGGGACCGATCTTGAGGGTAGTGGCGGTGGCGGCCTACGTGCAGCAGCATGGCGGCGGGGACTTTACGAGCCCCTGGACTTGGCCGGGCCTGCTTGGCTTGGTGTGTCCCTGCTGCCGTGTCCGGTCGGCACCCGCCGATGGCGGTGGAGGACGTCCTCCAGGTGGCTGCGCTGGTGCCGCCCTCCAGTTCCAATGGCTTGGTGTGCTCTTGTCGTAGTGTCCGGTCGGCTACCGTCTTTGGCGGTGGAGGTTGTTCCCTCCCGCGTGGTTGTGACTCTGTCGGACCCTGTCTATGGCTGCTTCGACTCGGACTGGCCGGCCCTGCTACGTTTGCCATGGTGAGACGACGATGGTGACTCCAAGACCGTGGTGGCGTTTGTTGGTGGGTGGCAAGATTGGTGGAGCGCTACAGATTGTCCGAGACGTGGTTTTTTGGGGGTTGGGAGAAATCCCTGCCATTTTGGCACCGACGCGGTGACGCTTGAGAGTGTCACCCTTCCTTCTTGAGGGGCGTCGGGTGTACCTCTTCCCCACTCGTCGGAGTGTACCGGGGAAACCCTAGGTCTGTCCAGGCAGCAGCGTCGTCGTCGTCGCTTTCCTTCTTGGAGGTGTTGTTTGGTACGCGGTGATTTAGAGTGCTAGGTTTGTGGTGGGAATTCGCCGGAGAGGACGCAGCGGTTGCGGGTCACTTCCGTTTTCGTTGATCCGCCGATGTCGGCTTTGTTTTCTTTTCTTTTTCTCTTCCTTTTCTTTTGGGCATGACTGTGCTGTTTGCCCCAGCAGTGGCCTCAGTGTTGTATCGGGTGGTTGCTATATTAATATAGCGGGGCGAAAGCCTATTTTTTCAGTCTGGCCGAGTAAGTGGTCATTGTTTAATCGTGAGTACTTGTAATGACAAGATCCCGAGCTCTATGCAGGGCAGATTACACCAAGATCTGAGTTCAAGTTAGAACACAGATCTGTTCATTTTATAGTTTGTGTCCAGTCGGATCCAAGACAGCCAAAACGACGATCTACGTGTTCCAGCAACATTATTTTGAAACAAAGATTAACTATATTTTTATAACACTACACAATGTATTTATACCTAGTTTCCATTTGGTTTTACTATTTCGGTGAAAGCTTGTACTACTGAAGTAGACATATAGTGAAATTTAGATAATATTCTATCTAATCGTGTTTGCTGTAATACATTGTGTAACCCCAAGTAATAACACGGAACACATAGATCATGAGTTGTTACAAGGTGTAATTGACAGTTTCTTACCATAGCTTCCCAAGATCAGTTGATCGCACTCGGTACATCTTCTATGATTTTGTGTGCTTTTGTGGGTTTATCAATTCAAATCCAAAGTTTGCATTGTGTCTCTATCAATTTTGTATATTTTCTTCTTTCTTTATTTTAATGATGTCTTGAATATAAAAATGAATTCTCACAAGATATGCTCACCATATGCCCAACTTTCTCATGCTTATTCTTTGTATCATACCTTGAACATCACATTGGTCATCACTCTATCTTCTTCACGCTCCTGATGCATGTAAAATGCATACATGAACTTTACATTTTATTACATGTTATTCCATGTTATTTGCATCATATAAGGGTTATATTCATGATTTATATTGAGTTTTGGGGATAATTAACAACTCCCCCATTTTTCTGGAATTAACCCTGCGCTGTCAGAAACCCCTTTTTTCTATATTTTTACGTTTCAGGCGACCAAACGACGTCCAAATGACCTGAAACTTTACGGGGATCACTTTTTTTGGAAGGAACGAAACGTAGACGCAAAGGAATTGAAGAAACGGAGACCAGAAGGCAGAAAGAGGTGGGCCTACGCGGCCAGATTCCCTTACCGCGTGGGACCCACGTGTGGGACCAGATTCCCTGACCGCGTGGGACCCACCAAGTTGGCCCTCGGGCCTCCGCTGCCGTCGATCTTTCTTCTCGAAGCTTCGTCTTGACCTAAAAACGACTATATATAGACCCCCCCCAGAGCTTTCGCGAAAGGGAGCGCCGCCGAAACACAGAAACCACGAAAAAGAGACCTGGAGCTGAAGATTGGAGGGGGAAAACTCTGGCGGGGCGCTGCCTGTGTGGTCTCCTTCCCCTCCAACAACATCTCCACCGACACCATGATGAAGAGGGAGTAGTCCACCCCTGGACTATGGGTTTGTGGAAGTAACTTATGTATCTCTCCTCTCTATGAGCTTCACTAATTAGTACCGTATGAGCTGCTGAACATGATTACGGTCATCTATGTAATTCCTTTGTGGTGGATCTTTATTATGAGTTAATACATGTTTGAGATTGCAATGGTTTTGTTTCAGTTATGAAAGTAGATGCATATTATGTACCCTGTTCTTATTTACTTGTCATGATCAAGCATGTTTATGAGAGCGTGTGAGGGGAACGTGTGCATTAGTTGGAGTAACGGGGGGTGGCTAGTGCAGTGAACGTGACAGATAGTTCTGCGATCCACTTGGGTTTTCTACCTTACTTTGTTGCCTCACTAGGGATAAACAAAAATACCATGCTACCGGAGAGTGGATGTGACCTTTGCCACTACCTCCATGACTAGATCTAGCATGTTCTTATTTTAACTTCATGTCATTGAACTTATTGCTATGCTCTGATTTATCTTAATTACTAAGGTGTTATGATTTAGTTCGCATCTTGGTGGAGCATAAGAGAGAGAACAACTTATACTTGAGATCTCTATGTTAGGACGTGATGCCCATATTATTAATAACTTGTCAAACCATGTCTTGCCATTTTACATGTTAATTTTAGTGGTCCATTGTCTACCACGTTATCAAGAGAGAGTGCATTTGTGAAACCATGAACCCCGGTCCATTTTTAATCATAAGAAACACCTTTCCAACACTTTTATCATCACTTTTGTTTGCTGCCATTATTAAATTGAAAATATAAAAACACTTTTACATTTTGCATTCATCATAAAAAAACCCAAAAAAATATCATTTATCATTACTACCATCATCCTTGCATATTTATTTTACCATCATTGCATATTTACTACTGTTTGCATATTTATTTTATTATCATTCTCACACCTTGTGCTTGACAACCACTTGGTGAGGTTGAGGGCACAAAACAATTTATTTTGTTGCAGGTTCTCAAGAGAAGGATAAGGAGACAACACCTGAAATACTGGTTCCCCGAGAGTTCGATATTAAACCCTCGAGTCACCCCTCGTGGGGAAAACTGTCTTCCACTACTACATACACTCTGCACTTGGAGTCTCAACCTAACCCATTTACTTTTCACGCAGGTAATCACACGAAGGGCCGTCAAGACGTTTTCTGGCGTCGGTGTGGGGTAACTACGTGAAGGTCCATCAGCTCCACCGCAATCTTTTGAGACACACAATGAACTCTTAACTTTAATGCATGATCCAATTGGTCAACTATGGCTCACACATGAATCGATCATGACTATGACTTATGAGTCATTTCGTGAATTCGTTTCTTGTAATCATCTTAAGATATTGATCCTTCATGGATTAAAGTTTGAGCATGCTTCTTGTAAGTCCACAAAAAAATCTTGTAAAGCCAAAGGTGACTCTGGTTGTGTGATTTAGAGCCAATTTCCTACCGTTCTCCCACTCAAAGGCACACGCTATTCAGAGCAAGACAATACTCTAGGGTTTAACAAATCAGGGAGGGCCTTCTTGGGTCTATGTGCAGGATCGCTTCCAACGCACATGTCGAAGAGGCCATGCATCGAATGCTTGACATGGAAGACGTTGCCGAGTCAAAATGCCAGAAAGAAAATGTTACATACCAGTAATCTTGCCGTAGTCGTACGATGCCCGTTGGTTGACCTAGGAAATCGTGGCAAGAGCGACCTTGTCCGGCCTTTGGCTGATTAATTCCATGATTATGCATCAGACCAACTCGCCGTCGTGTTCGTAGACCATCTCCTCCGTCAATAGAAGAAGAAGAAAATTATTGTTGGCATGTGCCAGGTACATACGCTGGTGCCTCCGCCAGGCAGCGTGGCGTGCCGCCGACAATCATGGCCGGAAAGGAGGGAAAGGAGCCAGCGAGCCCACCTAAACACACTAATTAAGAAACCATGAGCTGCGAAGAGAGAACTGTTGAGCCAGTCTCTTTCTAAGAGCTTGGCTTAATTAGGAGTGGTCGCCGCCTCGTCGTGGGAGGATTCTTCCAATACGATGTGCCATCCGCCTCAACGCACCTAACTACGATCGTCACCTTCGACGACTAATCAATCATCTGTACCATTACAGATTGACTGACTAATGGAGTTCGATCTGTACCTGTCGTGCTTCTAAATAAAATACAGGAACAATTTTTTACTAACTGAAAACTTACCCTGTTAGATTACAAAGGAGAAGCTAATACATGGCCCACGGGTCATTCAAACTCCGGGATAAGCTGGCCAGTTGTTCGATTATGGGTCGGCCGGTGGGGATTAGAGCTCGGGACAGCAAATCATTGCCACAAGAAACAAAAAGGGGCAGATGGGAGAAGCAGATTAGAACAGAAGAAGGGAAAAAGGTTGCAGAGGTTCATTAGGGTAGAAGCCAGTGTTAAATTAGTAGATTAAGCGCAGCAGCCGGAGCCCCGAGAGGGGCAGAGACAGAGAGGGAGGGAGGAAGCCGGTATAAAACCAGCGCCGCGTCGTTGGCAGCGATCCTGCGACTCAGCCGACGTTTCCCCCTCTGACTTCGCCTCCCCCAATTCTCCTCCACGGCGCCAGCCATTGACGAGGCTCGGCTCGGGAGGATTCAGGCGCGTCGTCCCGTCTGCTAGCTGCTCCGCCGGCTGGCTGCCTTCGCGTCAAGGTACGTAGCCTGCGTGCGCCACGCCGATCGATCTCGTTCCTTTGCTGCGGTTTCCGCCCTGTTCGTCGCTACGCGTTTGAATGTTGTCTGTATTGCCAATTGCCACCTACCCTCCGCCCGCCATTAGAGTACTCCCTTGTCTGGTGGCCATTTCGTCATGGGTAGCCAGCGATAGAGATAGGATCAGGAGGCCAGATCTGCAGCGAGCAAACCACGACTGTTCTATGTTCCCTTGTTCTCTTACGTGCGGGGTTAGGTAGGTGCGAGACCATTTCATCATCTCATCTCCTCTTGCTCTCGCTCTTGGATCCAGCCTGTAACCAATAGTTCAAAATAAAATACAGGAAGTTGTAGGCGAAGGAACCAAGAAGATCACAGAAAGAAAAGGTCAGCTCTTTTTGTGCTCTGTACTGCTGGACGGGCTGCTCTGGCTGGAGATCTAGTATCATTATTATCGGGTTAGTTTTTTGGGTGAACCAACACGACGCCATTACATCCATAGGTAGATAGATAGATGGACGGATTAGGCTTAAGAGGAGCAGTGCCACCTCTGCTGACACCTGATCTATCTCCTCCATCCGCCTGCGTTCGCCACCTACCACCAGACACTATAAAGCACAATCGGCTGCTGCCTTAGATCTGAATGAATACAACCCCGTGTTCCAAACCGAGGCTCTGACTGCAACCGGTGTTTCAAGGATCAGGTTGTCCTTCTGTCCCGAATGCCTTCAAATCAGTGCTGCTGCTGTTTTACTTTCTGTGTGTGCTACGTTCTTGCTCCTTGAATTGCCCGCTGCCTCTGCCGATGCACGGATGGACGCTGTCTTGGGACACATGGCACCTGTGTATCCGTGTAGGCAGGGCAGAGAGGGGTTCTTGGTGTCTTCTTCTGTAGTCTGAACTCTAGCCTCCGACTCTCCCTGACCACAAATTCTGGATCAGATCATCTCATTCTTGTTCTCCTGTTGCTTGCTGCATTTTCACAGGGTTGAGGAGGTTGAGTTGGGAGGACTGCCACCATGAAGGCCCTCATTCTCGTCGGAGGCTTCGGCACTCGCCTGCGGCCCCTGACGCTCAGCGTGCCTAAGCCGCTCGTCGATTTCGCCAACAAGCCCATGATCCTGCACCAGGTCAGCACAAATTATTTCCATCTGTATTTCCTATCAATATGCTTCATTTATTCAGTAATACACTAACCTCGAAAATAAAAATCAGTACTACAGTTGCACGGGAGTAATTTTTTGGGGAAATCAATGCAAAATTAATAAATTAAATGCAGTATCATGTACTCCATCAGTCGTTCAATCAGCTGATTTTTTGTCTAGCTGTCATAATCTGCACTGGAGTTTGTTTATGTAAGCCACCCATCAGTCGATTATTTGCTAGTAGGTGGATCCATGTGATAGATTCTTCACAACAACAGTCCGACCTGTATGTATCACCATCATTGTCTCAAATAATTGTGGCAATAGAAACAAAAGGGATGGGTTTGAAATTCACTAACCAGTAATTGACCATTTCCCTGTCCTGAGTATTACATCTGTTTCAGGCATTAGGTTGTTTTCGTATTAATTATGTTTGTAATCTTTCATTACCAGATCGAGGCACTGAAAGATGTGGGAGTTACAGAAGTAATCCTGGCCATCAATTACCAGCCAGAGGTAACTGACATATCTTGGCCTGCGGCGCCTTCGAACACTGTTCTTTCGTCAGAATCCTACTAAGATCTCACAGCTGCCTCCTGTTTTGCTTCTGTCAAAAAATCGCAGGTCATGCTCAACTTTCTTAAGGACTTCGAGAGCAAGCTTGGCATCAAGATCACCTGCTCCCAGGAGACAGAGCCAATGGGAACCGCTGGGCCGCTGGCCCTGGCCCGTGACAAGCTCGAGGACGGATCTGGCGAGCCTTTTTTCGTCCTCAACAGCGACGTGATCAGTGAGTACCCGTTCGCAGAGCTCATCGAGTTCCACAAGTCCCATGGGGGCGAGGCCACCATCATGGTCACCAAGGTATGCACGATTAACGAGTAGAAACACTGATAAAAAATTAATCTTGAAGGTATCCATCCATATGATGAGTATACTGAGAAATGTAGCTGATAATAACTGATAGGTGGACGAGCCTTCCAAGTACGGTGTGGTGGTGACGGAGGAGGGGACCGGGAAGGTGGAGCGCTTCGTGGAGAAGCCCAAGGTGTTCGTGGGCAACAAGATCAACGCTGGCATCTACCTCCTGAGCCCGTCCGTCCTGGACCGCATCGAGCTGAAACCCACGTCCATCGAGAAGGAGGTGTTCCCGAAGATCGCGGCTGACAAGGGTCTGTACGCCATGGTGCTTCCGGGATTCTGGATGGACATCGGGCAGCCGAGGGACTACATCACGGGGCTGAGGCTCTACCTGGACTCCCTGAGGAAGAGGGCGCCGGCAAAGCTCGCGTCCGGCACGCACATCCTGGGCAACGTGCTGGTCGATGAGACGGCGACGATCGGGGAAGGGTGCCTGATCGGGCCGGACGTGGCCATCGGCCCAGGGTGCGTGGTGGAGCCCGGGGTGAGGCTGTCCAGGTGCACGGTGATGAGGGGAGCCCGGGTGAAGAAGCACGCGTGCATCTCCGGCAGCATCGTCGGGTGGCACTGCACCGTCGGAAAGTGGGCGCGCGTGGAGAACATGACCATCCTCGGGGAGGACGTGCACGTCTGCGACGAGGTCTACAGCAACGGAGGCGTCGTGCTCCCCCACAAGGAGATCAAGTCCAGCATACTCAAGCCCGAGATCGTCATGTGATGTGACGAGAGCAAGCTGCCGTACCCGTACTACATGGTGATCATGCCAAAGTTCATACAAAAAGGGGTCATGTATTTCTTCATATGTTTGTTGTTTTTATTTATCTCTGAGCCATCTGAAAGTGTACCCCAACTCCCAAGTTTCTATCAGGCAAAATGTGTCTTAGTTAAGTTTAAGTCTGGGTTTGTAGATAGGTGCCAGATGAATGGGAATAAACTACAAAGCATCAGTTTTACATTTTCTGCCTCCATTTTCTGTATGATGAGTTCTTTCATGAAAGTGTGATGCGTTCTTTTTCAGGTTGTTAGGCTGTCCTGTCATCGGACGTGGACTTTGCCACGTTTCCGTTTAGGTGATATTGTGGCGGCATTGGCGCAGTGGCGCAGAAGCTTCTGTCCTGAGTTTATTTGTGTTGGCTAATGGCAAGGGAGCAGCAGCTTGTGATGGTGCGGTGTAAGTTACAGTTTGTGCACTGATCGTTAGCTGTACGATAGCAACTGACAGAACAATGCGAGACTGTTTCGTCAAGCACAAACCTTAACCAGAAAAGCTGAACTTCAAACAGTATCGCGTGTACTTTAGTTTCTGGATGGTGGTAAGGCTCCACTGGCATGTGATTATTTATCTACCAACCTCCTAATTAAGCTCCCCTATTTGTGCATTAAACAAGTGTTATAGACCTCACAAAGTTTCTTTACAATTCAACTCTGTAACCGCATGCACTTGGCATTAGAAATTAAGGGGCAGATGGATTCAGAAGTTGACGTTTTGAGATACGTGGATTCCGTGCCCAACTCCAAGGACAAATCATTAGTACCTGAGATGGGCAAGAACAAGGAAGTCGAACGTGCGATCGACGAGCCGTCCCCAGTTCTTGTCTACTCCGTATTTGTTTTCAAGGGCACGATGACTTGACATACCATTGGCATTAGAAATTAAGGGGCAGATGGATTCAGAAGTTGACGTTTTGAGATACGTGGATTCCGTGCCCAACTCCAAGGACAAATCATTAGTACCTGAGATGGGCAAGAACAAGGAAGTCGAACGTGCGATCGACGAGCCGTCCCCAGTTCTTGTCTACTCCGTATTTGTTTTCAAGGGCACGATGACTTGACATACCATTGGCTTGTTCGAGCGATGAGGACATCGCACCTTTTTTTTTTTTGCGAAAAGGACATCGCACCTAAAACAAACTGATTGGGTTGAGCGGGTCAATGAAATACGGGGGCGGCTTGTAATAGGCGAACGTGCTGAGGAGACGAACTTCGGACCGGCGAGTCCTTAGTGCGTCTCCAACGATTTTTTTTTGAAAGCCCACGTATATTCAACAGAGTACCACATACACCGTACATAGTACAAATACAGAAAACAAAGGACAAAACGCAGGGGATACAGAACCAGATTCGACATCGGCAGCTCCACCGGCGTCGACGACGAAGACCGCCAGCCACCTTCTTGCCACAGCCCGAGGGCACCTTCTTCCTTGAAAGACGCCGCAAAGCCCGTCCGCCGCGCCGCGGCGGAGCTTCTGCCGGTGAACGAACACGGCAAGCGCCCTCCCGCACCAGCTACTCCACCTTGCCGCAGCCGTCTTCGTTTCCGACGCCGGCAGAAGCCGCCGACCTCGTCCAGCCCTGAGTTCCAGCCACCGAATCCGCCGCCACCACGGATCCGACGGGAAGCAGAGGAACTCGAGCACCGCACCGGGCCTCGAGCACCTGCAAGTCGAGCGCGATGACGACGAGCCCCGAGGAGCTTCCACCGCCGGAGAAGGCCGCGCCGACACCAAACCACCCGCCACCAGCACCACCTCCTCCAAGGCACCGCCGGCGGGATCTCCACCCTACCCTACCATAAGTACAAGCCGGAGCCGGGGATCCCCCACCCTCCCGCCGCCGAAGCGGCCGACGGAGGAGAGGAATCCCACGGCTCGGCGGCGAGCACGCGGTGGATCGACGGAGGTCGCTCAAAAATCGCCTTTCGCCTCTCTGCAACAGTGACGGGGAGGGGATAAGGCAGCTACCGCGTCTCCAACGATTTTATTTCAGTAACTTTTCTTTTCTCTTAGAATCACTGGTAATCTATTCAAACTTGACAACCATTACAGGAATACAGGTACAGGCTTTGATCATACACCCAACAAACTACTATAAAGCAACTCATATAACTAAGAGTTACAATACAATCTCTCGAATTCATCTTCTCCGTGATATCAATCTTCGTAACACACAAATCTTCTAAGACTTTGGTATGAACACTGAAATCATATTGGAGCAACAACATCGCCACTCTTACACTTGTTTGAATTTGGTTGCCTTCAAAGGCTTCACAAAGCCCCTCGAGGCTACCATCTACAAAGATGAGAAGCTTTGAGAAACATGTTTGGGCCATTGATGATCCTATATAAGTACGTATCATTGGATCACAAGAGCTTCACTAGAAGACCAAAGAAAGACTCGCATCCATATGATTGGTTCTTTTTTTTTTTTTGAAAGAGGGGAGTACAGATTTGCGTTACAACAAAGAAACAGAAAGAAAGAACAGACGCAAACCCGTACAAGAGTGCACAGCTGAAGCACTACAACAGCGAGGTTGCTGAACCACCGAAGCTCGTCGTCGCCGGCGAACGCCAGAGAAGAAGAAGCCGAGCCACCTGCCGCCTGGAAGAGGGAGGACCTCCAACGCTGAAGAAGACCGCATGATCCACTCGCCGCAAGCAGCGAGATCTCGGCGATGAACATGCACGGCCAAGCCGCCCCCACGACCAGCTCCAACACCGCCTTCCGCCGGGGCGGCAAAGCCGTGCTAGAAGAGCCACCAACACCGCTCCAACCATCCCAGCACCACAGCCAAGCACCAAGCCCCTCCCCTCCGGCGCACCACCTCCAGGAGGCTCCTCTCCACGCCTCCACGGCCGGCCAGAGAAGCCCCGAAGAAAACGAAACGCCAGAGGAACCAGAAGCAAGCACGCCGCCCCCGCAACTCCCCCCCCTCGCCACCACGGCCGGCCAGGGGAGCCCGAGGCCCACGCCCTCAGCACCTGCTCCAGATCGAAGCTCCATGTCCTCCCGACGACGCCGGAGCACGCATCGCCGCGCCGGCGAGGACCAAGCACAAAATCCACCACAAGGAGGTCGTCGCCGGACCGACCGCCCTGCTAGGACACGAGGCTCACAGATCCACCGCCGGCCGCCGCCAAGCAGGCCACCGGTTGCGGATCCGAAGCACCTTTTATTCACCGCCCCCGTCTCCACCATCACCGACGGCAGAGGAACGAGCAGCACGAAAACTAAGCTACCCTAGCTAAACCTAACTAGCAGCACACAGATCCCACCGGCGATTCTACCCCCCACCCCCTTCCGACGGCACCAGACCGTTCGAGGACACAAACCAAAAATCCACAAAATTGGGCTCACCACCTCGAAATATGCTCTAGAGCCATGGAAGGATTCTTTCATTGGGTTCTCCCCCCCCCCCCCCCCCCCCGGTTTGGCGGTGGAGGCTCAGGTTCGTCTTCGTTTCAGCTCCTCGGTTCGCTTCTCTCCCTCCCTCTTTCATCCAAGGAGTTTTTCTCGGTGGTTTTCTTTCTCCTCGACTTTGTTCATTCTCTCAGAAGAATCGGTGGGTTTAGCACTTCAATGTTGCATTGGTGGTGATCGGTTGGGTTTTAAAGTTTTTCAATTATTTGATCACTGATTCCGATTCTTGCTCGCCTCTAACAAAGTGGGGCATTTCATCTATATGGTCTCGAGGATAGTGTTAACGTAACCAACTATGTAACCTATACCCTGTTATAAACGATAGCAAAGAAACGACGAAGAGCGGAACGATCAAACCAAAGGGGACACGAGATTTTAACGTGGAAAACCTCTCCAAACAAAGGAGAGAAAAAAACCACGGGTGCCAGCCAGCAACACTTCACTATATCGGGTGAGGTTACAAACGCCGTGGGTTTACAATGTGTGGCTTACCCAAGCGGCGGCTTACAAGATGTATATATGGTGGCATAAAACCCTAAGTCAGCTGCAGTCTGACTCGGAAACGACGTGTACCGTACCGCGGGGGCTGCCGCCCCCGCACCCCCGCAAGCGCAGGATAGCCCACCGGGCGGGCCTCCGCTTCGCTCCGAAGTTAGCCTCTCACTTTATATCTTCATATGAATTTGGAACACATCAAAATAACATACCCCTGTCAATATATAAAGAGAAAGGAGGCCGGCACAATTGTGTACGAGCCATCATCTATTTGTGTAAACCCTAGATACATTGTCATGGTATCAGAGCCTGTCAACTAGATCCGATCTACTCCTCCTCTCTCGTCTTCAATCCTTGTTTTCTAGATAGCCATGTCGTCCTCTGCCATGATTTCCGATACCTCTGCTTCCGCATCGTCCTCCCTGTCAACCTCCATGATGGCCGGGCACTTTGTCTCGGCGGCTCCAGCGTTCACCTCTGTTCCCAATTTGTCGCAGATCGTCACCACCAAGCTCAACCGTGAGAATTACGTGTTGTGGAGGACACAGGTTGTTCCAATCCCGCGGGGTGCTCTTCTTATGGGGTTCGTGGATGGCACCACCCCATGCCCTGCGAAGCTGATTACTGAGAAGGTCGAAGGGGCTGTTGTCCAGAAGCCAAATCCTGAATATATTCGGTGGGTACAGGTGGATCAGACCCTCATGTCTGGACTGCTGTCAACGCTCACCCTCGACGTGCTTGTATCGGTGACCATGCATGATACATCGCGCGGTGTGTGGACCACGCTGGAGAGTCTTTTCTCCGCTGCTACTACCTCCAAAGTAATGCAAATTCGTATGTAGCTGACCCAATTGTCCAAGGGAGAGCTGTCCATTACAGCTTACTCCCAGAAGGTGAAGAATCTCACCGATAGTATGTCGGCAATCGGAAAACCACTAGGTGATGAAGAGATCATCGCCTATCTTCTGTCTGGGCTTGGAGAGGAGTATGACTCCCTTGTTGATTCCATTGCGGCACGAACTCAGCCGCCGACGCTCAGTGAAGTCTATGAGCTCTTCGTCGGTAAAGATGCACGTGTTCAGATGCGTAGCAGTGCTGCACATCTCAATCTGGACTCCTCCGAGAATTTTTCGTCTCGTGGTGGTCGTGGCGGTGGCCGCGGCAAACAGGGTGGAGGAGGTGGTCGTGGTGGTGGAAACCACGACTATAACAACTCGGGTGGCCGCGGTGGTGGCTACGTCTACAATGGCGGCAATGGTGGTGGTGGCTATGGCTACAATGGCGGCAATGGAGGAAATCGCTGTGGTGGTAACCGCGACCATGCTCATGGCAGTGGTGGTAACCGAGGCCACTACAACAACAATGGAGACAGGCAAGGCAACAACAACTACTACAATAACCACCGTGGTGGTGGTGGTGGCCGCCCCGTGTGTCAGATCTGTCAACGACCAGGTCATACTGCCCTGAAGTGCTATGATCGTTTTGATCATTCATATCAAGCTGAGGAGCCAAGAGCTGCAAACTACTCCAACAGTGACTACAGCTACAACCTCGACAGTCCGTGGATCAGCGACACCGGTGCAACTGATCATATTACACATGATCTTGATCGGCTAAGCTTCAGGGAGAAATATCCAGGGAAGGAGCAAATCCAGACTGCAAATGGTACGTGCATGCCCATCCTTCATATTGGCAATTCTCAATTGGTTACTCCTCATAGAAATTTACATCTCTCTAATATTCTCCATGCACCACAAGCCTCTAAACATCTTCTTTCCGTACATCGCTTTACTCGTGATAATAATGTTTTCTTTGAGTTTCATCCATATTATTTCTTCATTAAGGATCGGGAAACGAAGAAGGTTCTTCTTCACGGAACATGTAAGGGAGGTCTCTATCCAATAAATCCGTCCCGGTGGTCGTTGTCTTCTGAAGCTCTCCAAATAGCCAAGATATCTTCAGCTCACTGGTACCAGCGACTCGGTCATCCCTCTTCCACAGTAGTTCGTCGATTCATTAATGACTATGGTTTATCTTTTGTTTCGAGTCAAAATAATTCAGTGTGTGATGCTTGTCAAATGGGCAAAACTCATCAGTTTCCTTTCTATACCTCAAATAATGTTGCTTCGGCACCTCTTGATATTGTTTATTCGGATGTGTGGGGGCCGGCAATTGTTTCTGCCGGTGGTTACAAATACTATGTTTCCTTTATTGACTCGTTTAGCAAGTTCACTTGGATTTTTCCGTTGAAACATAAATCTGAAGTCACTCGTGTTTTTATCCAATTTCAATCCAAAGTTGAGCGTTCGCTTGGACGTAAAATCATTAATTTTCATAGTGATTGGGGGGGGGGGGTGAGTTTCAGGGCCTTAATTCACACCTCCGTGATTGTGGTATTCATCATCGTGTATCATGCCCTCACACACATCAACAGAATGGTACAGCCGAGAGAAAACATCGTCACATCGTTGACATGGGTCTTTCACTTCTTGCACATTCTTCACTTCCACTGAAACTTTGGGATGAAGCTTTTATGACGACATGTTATCTTATTAATCGTCTACCATCTCCAAATCTTCAAAACCAAACACCTCTTGAATTATTGTTTCACAGAAAACCTGATTATGATTTCTTGCGTGTGTTTGGATGTGCATGCTGACCGAACCTGCGTCCCTATAATAAAAATAAGCTGTCTTTTAGATCTCAACGTTATGTCTTTATTGGATATAGTGATATGCATCATGGTTATAAGTGTCTTCTTGCTTGTCTCTACTGGTCGAGTCTTCATCTCTCGTGATGTCACGTTTGATGAACAATTGTTTCCTTTTGCCACCGAGTTGTCATCTCGATCCCCTCGAATTATTGCTGAAATAGATCTTGTGCCCTCAAGTCTTTCTCTTGCACCATACTACAATATTTAAAGAGCAGCCAAATCGCGGCCTATCCGCAGCTCGGTCACTGTTCATCTACAGTAATTTACTGTTCATCTACAGTCCAGGGTGGACCTCACATGTCAGCCACGCATCGCACCTACTGTTCATCTACAGTCCCAGGGTGGACCCCACATGTCAGCCACACATCGCACCGTTATTTCGCGAAAACACCCCTCGCGCGCCATAAATTGTCCCGCGGTCCACACGAACACGAAGGGAAGGATCTTTACGCAAAAACAGAAAACCACGAGGACCTCCGCGCAAAATAGACGTCACTCCCCCCTCCCCTCCCTCTCGCGCCCGCACCCGAGGTCGCCGCCGGCCGCCGACGCCTGCCGCCGCCGCCACGGCCCTCCCCGGCCAGATCGGCGGCCGCGGGAGGCACCGCCACCGCGCCCTCGGCCTCCTCGCCGTCGATCGCGTGCTAACACGCCGCCGGCGCCCCGGAATCGCCGCCGACGCGGCCGCTGACCTCCGCCGCGTCGCGCGCCGCTGGCGGCCGCTCCGGCGACTATTTGCGGGCGGCGCCGCCCCCAGCGACAGCGCGCTCCGAGGCGCGTCCGATGCGGTGCGTCGCGCGGCCCAGCTCGCGGCGGCGCGCCTCCGCCGTTGTCGTCGCCGTCGCCACGGCTCCGCCCCGATGACGTCGTCGCTGACGTCGACGCGCCGACCAGCAGGCCTGGGCTAGCCACCTGGGCCGCCACGCGAGCCGGCCCGTTTTTTTTCCCCCTATTTTCTAATTTGAAAATCTTTTGCAATTTTCGAACCGAAAAATTCAAACACAATCTCGAAAATGTTCAAATTTAACATACTCCCAAGCTTTCAACACAATAGATAAATTGAGAAAAAAAAAATAACTTCAAGACGATAACATTTGAACATTAGGCATATTAACTACCTCTTTTAAAAATATATTTGCAAAAATGTTGGATTCCTAGGAAGTACGACCATTCTATTAAACCAATTTACACGAAATAAAAATTGTCCAAAAAAATTCTTTCAATCTATTTAACTGGAAAATACGAATAACACATCCGCCGACCGATTGGAATAAATAAATACTTGCTATTTACGGGAAGAAAAATCTTTCCAAAATCTACAAAAGGGTCAACATTCCAAATAAATACAAAAGGATCCAACTGCACATCCTACAAATATACGAAGGCGACTTTACCCACAATTACTTGATCAGATACATAATTGCCGAGGCCACAAAATCATATTCTCCAATTATGGATTGGATTTAAAATTAGTCCCACAAAATTCATATGATGTATTCCATCTAATTACTGAGCTAAAATAAACATCTAACATGAATACCGTATATTTCGCAAAATTCCCACACTTTGTAAAAAACGACATTTCCTACATTTAAACAATTTTACGGACATACATTCTCTTTGCATTCCGCCGATTTCCAAATTTCTACGCTTTCAAAATAAGGAATTTATCAAATTTCAATTTTACCGCACGGGCAACCGTCATCGTCCAACAAATTTTCACAGTTCACACTGCAAAATTACACACAGAAAAACAAAGAAACCAACTTTCTTTGCACAAATCTCTTTACAACATAAATTAACTTCCAACCGATAATATTTGAACATCAGACAAATTAACGTGAACGATATCCCTTTTAAAAATATATTTCCAGAAATGTTGGATTCCTAACAACTAGGACCATTTTACTAAACCAATTCACATGAAATAAGTAATGTTAAAAAAAAACAGTTTCTCTTCGACCGATCAGAATAAATAAATACTTGCTATTTATGGGAAAAAGACTTTCCAAAATCCATAAAAGGATCAACATTCCAAAAAAATACAAAAGGATCCAGCTGCACGTCCTACAAATATACGAAGGCGAATTTTCCCACAACGCAATTAGAGAAAATGAAATTGAATTTCCTTTAAATATTTACGAATGCAAAAAAACAACAAATTCAATACGCCCAAAGATGACAAAAAAAAAATCAAATTGTCCACACGAAAAATATGATAAACCAAAAAAAAAAAATGCCCACAGTATCTTTTCCGAAAAATTAGTCCAAACTATCCATTCGATTCTACAAATTGCACCAGCTTAATTAAACAACTCCGTAAAAATGGTAAATAATGTAAAACAAAAAATTCACATACATACACACAAAAGATATAACAACTACGTAAAAGTGCTCACATAAAAATAAATGATGTCCAATTATCAACTTTTCAATTTTTACGTTCCTTCCAAATCTTTGCATTTCGTGGACGTTAAAAAGAAATCAGATATCTCAGAAAATATTAAAAATTGTATGACTCCCTTCTTTCTTCTAAGTTCCTATTTCCCAGATTTTTTTGCAGAATATATGGTATTTCCAAATGCGATTTTTTTAACACGCTACCACATGCAAATTAACCATTCAAAAAAAAAAGATGCCCCAAAACCAAAAAAAAAAAAACTTCGCACGAATAATTCACCTTCCTAAATATTTTTGTGCCCACACGATTATCCTTTCTTCTTTCCCCCTTTTTTTGCAAAATTTGCACAAACCATTAAAAAAAAAAAGTATGCCTCAAAACCAAAAAAAAAATTCACACGAATAATTCAGCTTCCTAAATATTTTTTTGGAACCTATTCACCAATATATACAGAATTTCTTCCCCTATTTAGTAACATTTCCAACAGACATTACCAAATTCCAAAAAACAAATCCAACGGAACACACCAAATTCGAACGAAATTCATCGTATTCCCAAATTTGAATTCAAAGAACACGCATTAAAAATATTCATCAAAACGATCAAAAAAACATGCAAGGTACAATTACTCACTTATATCACGAAATAAAAAACATAAACATAACCGTACCACAAATATAAGTATTAGGCAACAACTGTTACAAAAAAAAAAAAAAGCCAGAATATATTCAAACTACGTGAAAACAAAATACATACATGCAAGTAACATATTTCCCAATTTTATTACCTCATATTTTTCCCTAATTCTATTTTCCCACAAAAAAAAATTCCACACCTCTCCAAACAGAAAAAAAAATGACAGAAGTTGGCAATACCTTCATATACAACCACAATCGAAAAAAAAAATTAAACTGCTAGAAAATTATAGACACTCTAAAATATATCTCCCAGATTGCATTCCCTCTAACTACGAAGTTAACCCGGATTTTATGTCATATTTCAAATATATCCAAACATTCCAAATTTGCAAATATCTAAAAAAAAAGACATGGCAGGTTGCAACATTTTTTCTTCATTTCAAACAATTTAAATCTGAATATTTTTTGTTTTCCAAAAAAAAACAAACCATCATCAAAATTTTCCGTCAAGAGCGCGGCGTGCGCCGCGCCAACAACCACTAGTTACCAGTTATACCAATCCCGAATCTGTAGCCCTCGTTGCATGCACACCCAGCGCCCGCTATGCATGATACTCCACACGTATCCAACTCTCCATCTGCTCCTTCTACACGTCCAGCTGAGAGTTGCCAATTAGAGGAACAGGCTCGCATGTTATCTAATGCATCTAATAGTGCTTCTGAGGGTAATGATGTGCAGGCTACAGGTTCTGGTGCACCTTATGATCGTCCAGTGACGGGACTTCAGCGAAACATCCGGATGCCTCGCGTACCTACTGATGGCACAATCCTCTATGATCCTCGCAAACGTTCTTTTGCTGTGACCGTGGAATCTGAAGAACCTGCCACATATGAAGAAGCTATATCGGATCCTGAATGGTGTCGTGCTATGGAGGAGGAGCTTGAAGCTCTCCGACACAACAAGACTTGGCGGCTGGTTCCTCGTCGTCCTGGTATGAATGTGGTGGATTGTCGCTGGGTGTTCAAATTGAAACGCCATGCCGATGGTACTATTGAGCGTCACAAGGCGCGTCTTGTGGCCAAAGGTTTTCGGCAATGTCATGGTATTGATTATGAAGATACATTCTCTCCTGTTGTCAAACCTGCGACAGTTCGTCTTGTCCTATCTGTGGCTGTTTCCAGGGGTTGGTCTATTCGTCAGGCTGACGTAAAGAGTGCTTTTCTTCATGGGGTTCTTCAGGAAACAGTCTATATGACTCAACCCCCAGGCTTTGAAGATCCGCAACAGTGTGACATGGTGTGCAAATTGGACAAAGCAATTTATGGTCTCAAACAGGCTCCCCATGCATGGTTTTGTCGTCTGAGTTCCAAATTACATGAACTTGGTTTCCGGTCGTCTTCTGCGGATACGTCACTGTTTGTTTTGCAAACTGCTGCGGTGACATTATATGTGCTTGTCTATGTTGATGATCTCATCCTGATAGGGTCATCATCCTCGGCTATTGATACACTTCTGCGTCAACTTCATAGCGCCTTTGCCATTAAGGATCTGGGTACCCTAAATTATTTTTTGGGGATTGAGGTCACCACAGATCCAGGGGGATCACCTTGTCTCAGCGCAAGTATGTGCGGGATCTCCTCCGTCGTACAAACATGGAAAATTGTCGACCTGTCTCTACTCCTATTCCAGCACAGAGAAGTTGGCGAAGCATACAGGCAACCCATTGTCACCAGAAGATGTTACTAAATACCGTAGCACGGTTGGTGCTTTGCAGTATTTGTGTATTACTCGGCCAGACATTTCCTATTCAGTAAATCGAGTGTGTCAGTACATGCAGCAGCCTACTGATTTTCATTGGGGAGCAGTCAAGAGAATTCTCAGATTTCTTAAGTTCTGAGTACAAAGCACTCGCAAATGCCACAGCTGAGCTGATATGGGTGCAGTCAGTTTTGCGAGAATTGGGAGTCTCACAACCAAGAGCACCATCGTTGTGGTGTGACAATCTTGGTGCCACCTATCTCTCAGCAAATCCAGTTTTCATGCCCGTACTAAACACATTGAAGTCGATTTTCATTTTGTTCGTGAGAGAGTGGCTCAGAAGGCATTGGAGATTCGATTTATTCAGTCTAGAGACCAGCTAGCTGATATTTTCACAAAACCGCTCCCTGTCGATGTGTTTACGCGTCTTCGTTCCAATCTCAACATGGTGACCCGTAGTTGTGATTGAGGGGGGCTGTTAACGTAGCATGTATTGTACTCGTATACGTGTTGTCTTGGTGTACGTATGTAACCTGTATCCCTATGTAACCAACTATGTAACCTGTACCCCTGTCAATATATAAAGAGAGAGGAGGCCGGCACAATTGTGTACGAGCCATCATCTATTTGTCTAAACCCTAGATACATTGTCAGATAGAATTTGGTTGGATTTTTTGTGTCACTTTTCTCTCATTCGAGGAACACATCCCTCGACAAAAAATCTCATTTGGTGTTTTGCATTCAAACAAAACGAAGTTTATGGGGCACAAGCCACACCGACAAGACTCTTGAAAGATTAGCGACCATTTTAAGGCCGAGTATTCCAGCCTGTTTATATATCTGGGCCGGCACGGCGGCACCCGGTTAGCCAACAATACCTTGGGGGGAGAAAATGACAAAAAAAACCACCACAATTGAACACAAGGCGACGATGAATCATCACCTTTGGGCTTTTTGACACATAAATACTACTATTTGGGTCATGTTGTGACGCAGAGCACTAATCTATCTGTTTAAGTCTGTTAACACGTTTCTGACAGCTCGGGCCCACCTGTCAGATCTACGTGGCAAAAAAAAGAAAACAAAAAATAAGAGGTCAATGCTATATCTAATTAGCAGGCTACCACTCACATCACCGCCGCCGGACTCCGCCTCCGACGAACCCAGCTTCTCGCCACGACCGGCCGCTGCAGTGCGCGTCACGGCGACGCAGCCGAGCTTGCTGCGACGGCAGCAGATCCCCAGGCGGTGGCGTTCCTCCGGCTGGCGACCAAGTTCCGCGTGCTGCTACTCAAGCTGCGGAAGCTGAAGGCTCCGGCGGAGGGCAACGGCGGCGGCGGCGCCACGGCTCCAGAAGATCGGGCCCAGCCGCGAGCTGCTCCACCCTCCACTCCCGGATCGAGTTCGAAGAGCTTGGCCCACGACGCCGGTGTATGCTGCCTCGTGCCGCTTCTCGTCGCCCGCGACGCCGGAGATCGAAGTGGCGCGCTCCTGGACGTCGCCGTGCCGGTTCTCCTCGGCGGACCAGCCGTGGATCCAGCGCGCCCACGCGTTCGCCGCGCCGTCCTCGCTCGTCAGGCTACACAGCAGCCGTCTTGTGCACCTCCGTCTTGTGCACAACGCCGTGCACCTCCGTCCTCGCGCGTGTAGCTGCATGACCGCACCGCCCTCCTCCCAGCGCGGTGAAGCGGCTACCGCCATGCCCTCCTCCACCGCTGCTCTGCCCCGATGTGGAGCTCGCCGGCGTCCCGACCCTTTGCTTCCCGACACGCGACTCACCCTCCCAGTCCCGCCCCCGCCCTCTGCTTCCCGGCGCTGGCCCCGCCTCAGGCTCCCCATGGCTGCCCTCGCCCTGTGCTTCCCGAGCTTGCGGGGCGTGGAAATCTCTGTGGTGCGGGGCGAGTCGACGCTTGCGGCGAGCTCGGGGGAGGAGGAGCGATTGGGGTCGGGTTGGGGAGGAGGAGTGGCGGCAGCCGGAGCTGGCGATTGGGGCCGGAGCTCGGGGGAGGAGGAGCGGCGTCGGCCGAAGCTCGCGATTGGGAGCGATTCGGTTGCGTTGACTTGCGTGGTGTTCCAGGAAAGAAGACAAATTTGTATGGTAGCAGTAGCGGAGACGATGACAGGTGGGCCCGATGTGAATTTTAACACTTCTTTTTTTCTTTCCTCTGTCAAATTTTTCTAGGTAGACCCGACAGGTGGGGCCGAACCGTCAGAAAACTTGTTAGCATGCTTAAACATAAGAATTAGTGCTCCGCGTCACAAACTAGCCTCAAAAGAGGCATTTATGTGTCAAAAAGCCCAAAAATGATGGTTCATCGTCGCCTTGTGTTCAATTGTGGTGTTTTTTGTCATTTTCTCCCTTGGGTCCAAACATATCCAGTGCCAGCTTTGAAACAAAAAAAAAGATGACTCGACAGCCCGGTGCACTGGGAATCTGGGCCCACAGGACCGAGATTCTGGCGGGTCCCGGTTCCGTTCCGGACGGAACGGGGACAGCTGTGTTGATACCCCAACAGCCCCCAACGCCATCCTCCCCCGGCTGACATTCCCTCCGCCCCCCGCCCTTCATCTCCAACCGCGGCGCCACCCATCGCACAGGTAATTGTTCCTCCTCCTCCGCCCCCAATCCCCATCCGGTCTTCTCCGAATCGCAGTTAGGGTTCGTAGCTTGCTCGATTAGAGGCTAGAGCACAGATCGAATGCTGTAGCCAAGGTTGTGTTTATCGTTGGATCCCCTGGAGTCGTATGGCGATGCGTGCGCTAGTCACGATTGCATTTGTGGGCGTCGAATTGGATGCCCCTGGATAGCTAGGGCTTTTTATCTACAGCGAACGAATCAATTCTCCAATGTAATAGGGAAATGTGATGGGAGGGATAAGGGTGGAATTGGGTGCTCCTGTTACTGTCACATGAATAATTCTTCGTTGGTGGTATGATTTAAAGGACCTGTGTTGTTGTTATTTACTGGGCATTGCAGTAGCCGTGCGGTGGGGTGGTCTGCGTACCAATGGCGAGGAAGCAGCACATCACAATATTCACCACGGCGAGCCTGCCATGGATGACCGGCACCGCTGTCAACCCCCTGTTCCGGGCGGCTTACCTCGCAAAGGCCGGGGACTGGGAGGTTACGCTGGTGGTTCCGTGGCTCTCGAAGGGGGACCAGATGCTGGTTTATCCTAACAAGATGAAATTCGGCTCGCCGGCGGAGCAAGAAGGCTATGTGCGGCGGTGGCTTGAGGAGCGGACTGGGGCGTTGCCGAGATTCAACATAAACTTCTATCCTGCGAAGGTAAATTTGAACAGATTGCCAACATATATCATTATCTCATATTATCATGATGTAAATATCCTTTTTATTTATGTGCATGCTTTTTAGTATACTGTATAGGTGCATGTCATATAGTTTACTGTATAGGTGGAAGCCATATAATTTACTTGCTTGCTTGAAAGTTGAGACGAAGCCTCCCACTCTATTTGAGACACAAAAATACATCATGTACGTCTGGGTTCATCTACACAACTGTACAGGCATCTCTGTGAGCTTATCTTAGTTGTGTATGTCGCTCGTGAGATGAAGATGAACAGAGACAAAGGAATTTTGTGCTGCTCAAAGCTCCGCAGCTTTTCTGGATTTTCTCTTCTCCTTCTTATAGGGAAATTACAAAGGGAAATCGTGCCCACGTTCCACAACGTTCGTGCCATCCCACGAACCAGAACGAGTCCACGCACTACTCGCTCCAATCCTTGCGAAAGAATCGGAGCCGCGGCTAACAGAAAACGACTAAGTCTAAACCTGACGAAACTGAAGAAATCGACACCTAACACTAACTGAAATTCAGACAACAGCAGCAGGGTTTATCAACAATCACCCCCTAAGCCCTGCTGCTTACTTTATTTTGACGATGCCGATCTTGTCGCGCAGCTCCTGGAACCGAACACGACCAAGTGACTTGGTGAGTATGTCCGCGAGCTGCTCAGTTGTCCCGATGAACTCCACGATGATCTTCCCCTCGTCGACGCACTGCCTGATGTAGTGGTAGCGCACCTCGATGTGCTTGCTTCGATCGTGGTACACCGGGTTCTTGCAGAGTGAAATTGCAGACTTGTTGTCCACCTTCAGTGTCGCCGGAGCTTCTTCTTCTCCGGTGAGTTCAGCCAGCAGCCGCGAGAGCCAGATGCCCTGGCATGCCGCAGTGGTGGCTGCTATGTACTCAGCCTCGCACGAAGAGAGCGCCACCACCTTCTGCTTCGCGGACTGCCAGCTGACAGGGCTTGTGCCGAGGAAGAAAAGCACCCCCGAGGTGCTCTTGCGATCGTCGACGTCCCGGCCATGTCGCTGTCGCTGTACCCAACTAGCTGCTCCCCTGCCATGTCGCCGCGGGCAAGGAAATAGCGACGCCCACGTGGTGAGGGCGTGCCGTCTTCAAGTGTGCGACATAGCCGAACGTGCGTAGGTACTGAACGTCAGGCCTCCTCCCGAACCACGCCTCGTACGGGGTCTTGCCGGAGACACTGCGCGTGAAGGAGCGGTTCAGGACGTGCACCGCCGTGAGCACAGCCTCGCCCCAGAAGTAGTTCGGCATGCTTCTGGCCTTCAGCATGCTCCTTGCCGTGGCGACGACGGTCTGGTTTCGCCGCTCGACCACGCCGTTCTGCTGAGGAGAATATGGCGCGGTGAGGTGGTGCCTCACCCCAGTGTCGATGCAGTGCGCGGCGAACGTGGCCGACGTAAACTCGCCGCCGCGGTCAGTGCGCAATGTACGCAACTTCTTCCCCGCCTCCGGCTCTGCAAGCGACTGGAACTCCATGATCGCCCTTGCGGCTTCGTCCTTTGTGGCCAGGAGCTTCACCCACATGTACCTGCTGTGATCGTCCACCAGCAGCAGGAAATAGCGACGCCCACGTGGTGTGGACGGCGCAATTGGCCCGCACAGATCGCCATTTACAAGCTCGAGCGGATCGGCTGCGCGGAACTTGGCCTGCTGCGGGAACGGTGCACGCCGCTGCTTGCCGGCGAGGCAGGCCTCGCACAGCTGGTCCACCTGCTCGATCTGGGGCATGCCGCGCACCATTCCATCACGAGCCATCTTCTGCATTGCCTCGAAGTGGAGATGCCCGAGCCGTGCGTGCCACCTCCACGCCGGCGAGTCGTGCTGTGCGGCGAGGCACACGGGCTGCACCGGGCGAAACGTGAGCTGGTACAGGCGATTGGGGAGACGAGGTACCTTGACGATCAGCCGATCGCGCGGGTCGCGGATTGACAGGATGCCGCGCCTGATCTTCACCTCGTACCAGTGTTCGTCCAGCTGGCCGAGGCTTATCACGCTGCTCTTCAGTGCAGGGATGTAGAAGACGTCGTGGAATGCGCGGTGCGCACCCCCGTCGATGGAGAACAGGACGGTGCCGCGCCCCCTGATCGTGACGACGGAGCCGTCCCCGAAGCGCACCTTGCCGGAGACCCTCTCATCGAGCTCCGCAAACGCGCTCCGGTCGCCGGTCATGTGGTTCGTGGCGCCGGAGTCCAAGAACCACGTGAATTCCGGCGCGTCGCCTGCGGCTGCAGGCTGGATCTTGGCCCGTTCCTCGTTGCACAGGAAGTGCGTGCCGATCTGGATCGGGTCCTGTCCAGCGGCAGGGAATTCCTCCATCCCCTCCGCCGCGGCAGCAACGCTTGACATGTTCTCCCCTGTGGCCGGCTCCGTCACCTCGATGACGTGCGCCATGTTCAGCTCGGGGTCGACGTCCTCGACGACGAGATGAGCCTGCTGATCGCGCTTCTTCTTCCTGCATTCACGGACCCAGTGGCCCTTCTTGCCACAGTAACGGCATTTTTCGCGATCGGGATCGTTACCGTCACTTGCGTTGCCGCGGCCTTGTTGCTGCGGCGGTCCGTTGCAGTGCGGCTGCTGCTTGCCGCCGCCGTCCTTGGGCTTCGGCTTGTTGCCGCTGCCCGACGCGCCGTTCCCGCGCGTCTGCTTCCTCCTTGCCTCCCACTCCTCCTCAGTGAGGAGCAGGCGGCCGCCGGCGTCCGCCTCTGCGTCGCCGCGTCCCTCCGAAGCTGAGAGGCGCCCGCACAGTTCCTCCACGGACATGCCGTTGAGGTCGAGGAGCGTCTCTATGGAACACGCCATCTGCGCATACCGCGGCGGCACCACACGAAGGAACTTCTGTACGGCGGCCAGCTCGGTCACCGTGTCGCCAAGGGATTGAAGCTCGCCCACCACGCCGGAAAGGCGTAGAGCGAAGTCCTCGATCGCCTCGCCGCTCTGGAACGCGAGGTTCTCGAAGTCCTTCCGCAGCTTCTGGCGCCGCGCCTCGCGGACACGATCGACGCCGACGCGCATCGTCTTGACGGTGTCCCACGCGGCCTTCGCGTTGTCCTTCGCCGCCAGCGCAGGGATCATCTCGGGCGGCACCGATCGGAGGATCGCGCCCAAGGCCAGCCGTTCTTGGCGGTCGTCGTCCGTTCCCGGATCGATCGCCTCCCACAAGCACGCGCCCTGTAGCTGCACGCGCATCAGGATCGCCCACTCGACGTAGTTCGTCCGAGTGAGCATCGGAAGATGCATCCCGCCACCACCGCCTCCGCCTCCGGTCTCCCTCACCACCTCGCGGACGATGATCTCGCGCGTGCCGCTGCCCCCGTCCCGTGACAGGCTGCGACCACGGCTGCGCTCACTCGGCCTCGCTCGTGGGGTCTTGGATTTGGACGGCGATCGCTCTTGGCCGGAGGTTCGTTTCCGGTCATGGTGGCGATCGATTGACAGGGCTCTGATACCACTTGTCGCTCGTGAGATGAAGATGGACAGAGACAAAGGAATTTTGTGCTGCTCAAAGCTCCGCAGCTTTTCTGGATTTTCTCTTCTCCTTCTTATAGGGAAATTACAAAGGGAAATCGTGCCCACGTTCCACAACGTTCGTGCCATCCCACGAACCAGAACGAGTCCACGCACTACTCGCTCCAATCCTTGCGAAAGAATCGGAGCCGCGGCTAACAGAAAACGACTAAGTCTAAACCTGACGAAACTGAAGAAATCGACACCTAACACTAACTGAAATTCAGACAACAGCAGCAGGGTTTATCAACAGTGTAACTAAACTGGAGTAGAATGCTTTTCTGCTTCTTAGTTGGATACTAAAAAATATTAGCAAAGTAGATCAGTAGACAGTAGATGGCAATTTTTTTGGAAGCGTTTATGTATCCAGTACTTTCAGTGCTGTAGTTAGTAGCGAACTTGTGATAGTAGAGCATAGGACGAGCAGTAATTGAGAAGCACTGGCAGTACATAATTTGTATTCATCCGCTTGATGATAGAGCAGTAAAATGAGGATAGAAGTAGAAGGGAAAGGAAGCTATCGAATGGTATAAAACTTTCATGTACGCATCTAGGGAAGGACAGCATAAATTGAGTTGGTGTTAGTAATGTTCTTTATCTTTTGACATCATGGCGACTAATGTAATTATGTTGAAACACAGTTCTCTACAGATAAAAGAAGCATTCTACCAGTTGGGGATATAACCGAGACCATATCTGATGAGAAAGCAGATATTGCAGTTCTAGAAGAGCCAGAACATCTTACATGGTACCATCATGGACGGAGGTGGAAAAACAAATTCCGTAAAGTTATAGGTGTTGTTCACACCAATTATCTGGAATATGTTAAGAGGGAGAGAAATGGGTACCTTCAAGCATTTCTCTTAAAATATATCAATTCTTGGGTCACCGACATCTATTGCCATAAGGTTAGCAGTTTTACTCTCTATTCTGTTTATTTCTCATTTTATTTCAAGCTTTTGATTAAGTATTAACACCCAGTTGGTTGTATACAACCTACTAGTTATCCAGTTTTAGTGAGCTGGTTTTAACATGGATAACATCCATGGCATTATCATGTTTGTATCTGTCCATATTATTTTCACAGTTATTGTCTAGCTAGGTGCTGTCTCAACTTCTATGCACAGTCAGCTGGCATAATGTGCTGCTTTAATGTATTCATGAATGCTAATTTATTCATATTTGTGTTGGTACAAGAACATCATGTTTCCATAATTTGCTATGCAAACATGTGCTCCATTTTCTCTTCCTAAGGACAGTGTAATATTTTTGGTTTTGTACTTGGTTATGTGTGATTTCTGACTTGTTACTCACGATTTTCTAGGTTATAAGATTATCGGCAGCAACTCAGGAAGTTCCGAGATCTGTAATTTGTAATGTTCATGGAGTAAATCCCAAATTTATTGAAATTGGCAAATTAAAGCATCAGCAGATATCTCAAAGAGAGCAATCATTCTTCAAGGGTGCATATTATATTGGAAAGATGATTTGGAGTAAAGGTTACACAGAGCTGCTCCAGCTGCTTCAGAAGCACCAAAAGGAATTGTCTGGTCTCAAGATGGAGCTGTATGGCAGTGGAGAAGATTCTGATGAAGTTAAAGCATCAGCTGAGAAACTCAATCTAGACGTTAGAGTCTATCCTGGTCGCGACCATGCAGATTCAATATTTCACGAGTGAGATCATATGTTTTTTCCTGTTCCTTCATTTTTTTTTCGTTTCCTGTGCTCCAGTGGGGTCATAAATGCGATGTACCTGCTAGTGCTAGTTCTCGCTATACATTTTCATCGATTTACTTTCAATCTAACTGTGTTATCTTATGTATTGTTTCAGCTACAAGATTTTCATAAATCCAAGCACAACAGATGTAGTCTGCACCACAACTGCAGAAGCTTTGGCGATGGGAAAGATTGTGATCTGTGCAAACCATCCTTCAAATGAATTCTTCAAAAGATTTCCTAACTGCCACATGTACAGCACCGAGAAAGAGTTTGTGGGACTAATGATGGCAGCACTGGCAGAGGAGCCACTCCCACTGTCAGAGGAACTGAGGCATGAGCTTTCCTGGGAGGCGGCGACGGAGAGGTTTGTTAGGGTTGCTGATATTGCACCGACCACACCTACGAAGCAACATCCTTCCTCTTCGCCGCGTTTCATGTACATCAACCCGGACGAGCTGAAGAAGAACATGGAAGAGGCATCGGCATTCGTCCATAACACGATTTCTGGGTTCGAAACCGCCCGTTGTGTTTTCGGCGCAATACCGAATAGTCTGCAGCCCGATGAACAGCAGCGCAAGGAGCTCGGGTGGAGGCCTCAACATGGGTTATAGCTGTTCTTCTGCATGTTTGCTGCTGACACCGACCGTGGAATCACAACTAATTGCTGTCCAGCTGGGGGGCTCAGGGGACTAAATCGGAAACAGAAACATCTGTCTGCTCCAAAAGGGATAACAGTTTGACATGCCCTCGTTTTGTTTTCTGGTAACTGCAGTTTCCTGTAACGCATCATATCTGGCAATTGTACAGTGTACAGCAGCTGAAGTGCTCTTGTAAATTGAAACACTGGACGACGCTACGGTCTTGATCCTCATGTTTTCATGTGTGCTCTGTAAACATGTGAGAACTACCACCGTGTAAAGCCGCTTGTGTTCCGCAACATTCTGTCTGTGTGCTGCTGCTCTTCGCCGGGAACGTATCAGGTGAAAACAGACTACATCCTGCAAATCTGAAAATAGATACATGCGCCGTTCGATTGAATCCGTGTGGCCAGATCGTGAGCTCCGTCTTAACTTTGTCCAGTTCGCAAAAAAGCCCATGAGTTCATGGAAATAAGGTCCTTTCGCTCACCTACCGTTCTCTCCGCGTGTTCTTCCCCATTCTTGAGACTGCACGGCGAGGCCACCGGCGAGTAGCGTTCGCTTCGACGACCTCAGCTCTGATTTCCTGGCAGCTCACCATTGGCGAAGTCTTCATGCATCTCGCTGCCGCCTAATCTGGATCAGTATCCGTGTGCATGCAAAGTCAAGGTTCCAGCGCGTGCGTACTCTTCTCTCAGATCTGGCAAGACCTTGCTTCGATTTTTCCGTCTCCTTTTGATCGGAATAGTGGATTTTCCTTGCTTCTTTGTAGCCTGCGTGTGCATGATCTGATTCCTTTGTTCTTGGTTCATTCGTGTGATGACATGGAGTGGATTTTTTTGCTGAGCATTAGTTAGAAAAAATAGAGAAGTTTTGTTCCTAATTTGTTTAGAACGGAGTCAAGAGGAGGGTAAATTTTAACACTATTTGGTTCATTGTTCCAAATGGATTTGTAGTAGTATTGAAGAAAAGGATTTATCGTGATTCATATCCCACATCTCATGGTCCAGGACATGAAGCAAATCAGACTACAGGGTGAATTTTGCAAAATACTCCTGGGCTGGTCTGACAAACCACATGGTGCTGAGTGAGGGGTGTATTCTTACCGTTGATATACAATCGAACGACAGGGATCGAAAATTTTCAGATTTGCAGAAGTTGTCCATTTTCACCTGATATGTCCACGCTCTTCGCCTACTTGAAAAAAGTTTTGTAGTATATCGTTCTGTTCCTGTGTGCCACTTGTAAAACCTTGGGATGCTTTCTGGTGGACTACGTGCTGAGCAGCAGCAGCAGCAGCAAGCGATGACGTGAGGGAGGCGTCGTCTTTGCTTCTGGTAGCAAATTGACCCCTGCTCGACGCATTGCTGGGTGCACCTAACACGGTTCCGACCAAAGTTCCTTAATCAATTGGTACACGAACATGTCGGCCCTTGCGAGAAATTTGCCAAAAAACACAATTCCAAATTTCCAATCATCAGCTTAGCCACACAGCATATGCTAGAATCATACAAGCTGGAGCAGGTCGCTACATAAATAAATATATGTATATATGTGCCCTCCTCTATTTTAGCAAAAAAAAAGAAGCATTATATGCATTGTGCGCTTGTGGCCAAAACAGGCGGGTATATCATATTCCACCAGGCAGAATCTTGCGAAGGACGGAGGAATCTCGCAGCAGCAGAGAGCAGAGAGGATAGGGATAACCATTAACCGAGTGAACAAGACCTGGTTTCGTTTCCTTCTCCTCTCTCTCTATCTGTTCTTTTTTTTCCTCTTCCTCGGTTTCGTTTTCCCGTTCTCCGCAGCAACAGCACCAACACGGTTGCTTCTCCCAGCGGCGGAATCTCTCCCCCGACCGACTAAAAGTCGCGACGGCGCCGTAACAACTCCGGAGCAGCCGGACGGCGGGGGCGTGGCGATGGAGGACCGCGGCGGCGGCCGGCGGGTGGGGGACTACATGCTGCTGCGCCCGATCGGGTCGGGGGCCTACTCGACGGTCTGGCTGGGCAGGCACATCGCCAGGGGAACAGAGGTGGCCGTCAAGGAGATCGCCATGGAGCGCCTCAGCCCCAAGCTCCGCGATAGCCTCCTCTCCGAGGTCGACATCCTCCGCCGCATCCGACATCCCAACATCATCGCGCTCCACGACTCCATCAGGGTACCCTCTCCTGCTCCTCCCCGTTGTCTTCCGCGCGCTTGATTTCGATCTGTTACAGTTTTCTATGTGGATGTCTCCTGCGTGTTAGCCTTTTGTGCGTACAATTGGAGTTCTTTTTTTTTTTTGAAAGCCTGCGTACAATTGGAGTTCTGATGGTGATGTATACTTCAATTTGGGGATGCTTCCTAGGTAGACCTTGAACATAGGACAGGTTGGAAGTTGATGTCTTGATATCTCTGATGTTGTTATGATTTTGAGAAACTACACAATCAGTAATACCCTCATATCTTAGCACACTGTAAGCTGATCATATTAGTGACCCCGCAAAAAAAAAACTGATCATATTAGTGTAACACAAACATCATATGCTAAATCCCTTGTCCCTCCTAGTGCTGCTTGGTGTTGAGAAAAAAATAGTTTTTACCCTTGTATCCAGTGGCGGACCCAGGAATTAGGCAAGACGAGGGATGAACTGAATTAGGCAAGACGAGGGCTGAACTCTAATGCCCTATACTACGACAAGCTAAAACTTTCTTCCCCCCTCTCAATAACATAGTTCGTTAACCAAAGTATACCCAAATTCCTATATGACGTTTGGACATGAAACATGAGCTTAGTGCTTACACAAACAACATAATGAGAAAGACAAAAAAATAAAGCTAGCATAATTGCATAGTCAGGACACATTTGAGTACCTAAGTAAGGAAGATGTGCTCTCATTCCAGCCTATCATTTCCTCACCAATCAAAGGAGAAGAACCAGAACCTATGAAGGCCAAAAAAAGAATTAATCGGCAAGTAGTATGACTGTATGAATAAATTCATGGTACATAAGTTTATATTTGTAAGGAAGTAATTCACCACTAGCTGCACGTGGTATTTGTCCCTTACATGATCTCACGCTTCGGAAACACTCTAAAATCGTATCATCTTCGATGCTTGCATATATGTCTTCATTTTGTTTTGGCAAAATATGTCTCACTTAATATAGCATGACATGCTATGGTTGATTCATCCGATCATCATTCATCTTGTCCCATATATATCTACATCGATTTCGGATTCCTGAGTCAAGGAGATTGGTTGGAAGTGGGGTTATGTGACCCGATGGAAAATAAGGTGACGCCTATCTTGATGAAAAAGTTACCCCCTTTGTTTTTATGTCTACTTGATCAGATTGAATAAAATTAATTAATACCAATCGGCTAATCCCTAGCCAGTTTGAACAATTCGAAAAAAAATGTAAAGAGAGAAATGACTGGAATTAAATCTTAAGACTTTGCGTATCAAAGCCGTTAAGCAAACATACCTAGGAACAAATAGGAACGGCAGCCAGCAGTTGGAGGCGAGTAGGCAACGAGCCGACAACGCGAGCGTGGAACTCCGGTGCATAGGCGGCGGCAGCGGGCTCTGCGCGGTCGAGCTCTCAAAGAGGAGCGCGGCGGCATGCTTACCACGATGTAGTCGAGGGAAAGGACTTACGTGATTGGAGCGTGAGGGTCGGGCGTCGGCCAAGCAGAACATGAACAGACGCATGTACAAGTACAACTGCATATGGATGCAAACAGGTGTGCTGTAGACTAGCTGAAAACAAATAGTGGACGATCGATCTGTAGCCTTGCAAATTGGTTTATGGATGAGCCTGGTTAGTTTGCCCTGGTCATTCTGGCCCAGAGGCTGGACTGTTGGAAACTCGATTTGTTTTGCAAAAAATACTGAAGGGTTACCTGTACTACATGGGCCAAGACCCGGGTTACAATCCAGGCCACCGGGGGCCCAGTTCTGCCCCTGCTCATATCTCAGAACACTAACTATGTTTTTCTTATTAGCATATATAAACTATGATCTGTTAATTGAATTGTGTCTGTCTTGTATACTCCTTTTAGGATGGTGGGAAGATATATCTCATACTGGAGTACTGTCGTGGTGGTGACTTATACTCTTACCTTCTACGGCACAAAAGGGTTCCTGAAACAGTTGCTAAGCATTTCATCCGGCAGCTAGGCAAGCATCTTCCTCAATCCCCTGTATCTTGTCATGTTGATTGATATTTTGTGTCTTTTATTTATAATCTTGTTTCTGCAGCATGTGGTCTGCAGATGCTTCGTGACAATAATGTGGTTCATCGTGATCTTAAACCACAGGTCAGTTTATCACTGCCAAGTATTCATTTCCATTTTATCTGCGTATTTCACGAGCAAGAGTCGACAAAAGAAATGTGATCTGGTTGCTTGATTCCTTTTTCAAGCCAATGGAATTCTAATTTTTATGGTTGTCCAAACAGAACATTCTTCTTGTAGCAAATAATGAAAATTCCATCTTGAAGATTGCCGACTTTGGATTTGCAAAGTGAGTTACTTCTGTTCTGTTTCTTTCATTTCCAGATATAGAATATAGTTGTTACATTTTGCACACGAACTTCATTTGTGAATTGAATTACAAATCTCTGATTTTATCTTGTTCTAGTTAGATTCCATGTAACATATTAGCATAACTACATATCAAATGATTGACATATGTATTTCTTTCGCTTATACTGTCATTTTTCAACTTTTTTTCTTGCTGACACATTTCAGCTTTTGTTAGTTTTTCACCGTTATATGATTTTATTTTCTTTTGAGCGACTAGCGCTATGACAATAGAATATTGGAACAAACACCATGCCATGGCCAAATGGGTCTGCTCCTTCCTTAATTGATGTGTATTAGGTTACTATTCTGTTTCAATTGCAAAACACACACTATCTAGTCCTAACGCTTAATGGGCTTTGCATCTTTCAATGGTAGATCAATTTTACCTATATTAGCAAAAGTCTGCAGTTCTAAGGTCAAAAGTTTCCTTAACATGTCTGAGGCAACTCCTGTGATCTGAAGTGACATGTGAACATTGCAGACAAAAAAAGCTTCCTACATTTTGAAACAAAACTTCCACAATACACAGAGTTAGCCTGCAATACTTTGACGGAAAAAAACCCAACTGTGCTTCATTTTGAGGTGTTCTCTACAAAAATACACCTGTTTGTAAAACTGGCAACCCAGTTTTCTCTCCAGTCTCCATACCGATCAATGATGGTTGGATCAAGTGGGTTTAATGGACGAATGAAGCCGTCAACTATCCAATAGCTTTTATATGTCAGGCGAATGATACTTATTTGTGTCTGTTACATTCTTTTTTTGTGTATGTGTGTGAGCAGATTCTTGGAACCTTCTGGTCTAGCTGAAACACTTTGTGGTTCACCACTTTACATGGCTCCAGAAGTCATGCAAGCTCAGAAGTATGATGCAAAGGTCAGGGCTTTTTTCTGTTTCCTTATGGATTCTGCGAATGGCTGTTACATGTTCTTGACTCGTTCTTGATTTCTGACAGAACAGGCAGATCTGTGGAGTGTTGGTATTATTTTATATCAACTTGTTACTGGATCTCCACCTTTTAATGGGGATAGTCAAATCCAGGTTTCTCTCCTTATTTTTAACATGATATGGTTACTTCACCATTGTTGAAATAGTATGTGCCTACAACTGCTAATGGAAAATATTGTTACTTCATCAGTTGATGAGAAACATACTAAAATCAGGTCAATTACGATTTCCATCTGGTTGTGAGATGAGCCATGACTGCATTGACTTGTGCAGAAAGTTACTGCGAATCAATTCAGGTACAAATCACTGTGTATCATAAAATAATTTATTCAAGGGACTTGCGTCACGTCATTATGTCTTGTATTTTCTATCTGGTGGGGTGAAGTATTCAGCAATATTACTGTAACCCAGTAGATTATTTGGAAGAAAGTGAATGGCACCACTCAAGAGTAGATTTAGGTCGCATTATTACTGGTCCTTTTTCCTTCTCTTTGATTTCATTTAAACCTTTTCTGGATTTAGTGTTGAAATTAGTATGCCTTAACAGTTCACAGTTTTTTTTCGTAGCAGAGAATCAATCATTGTGAGACAAAAGGATTCTGGATAGTATAAATCTGCTTTAACAATATGTGAAGTTGCGAACTAGGTTGTACAAGAAGATCACTGTTTATTAATGCAATATTTTCCTGTGCAAATATGAATTTAAAAAATCATCACAATTGTACTGTTCCTCTATTGAAAATTAGGACTAGTGACCGGTAACCATGTATTTAGGGTATCATTAAACGTTACAAGTTGTTCAAAATAAATAGATTAAAGCCCATTCTGAAATCTGTTATGATATATATATATAGGAGCGAGTATTAATGATATTATCCTAATCTTTCTAATTGATGCAGTGGAACGCCTTACAGTTGAAGAATTTGTGAACCATCCATTTCTTTTTGAACATCCTCCAGAGAGAACCTTGAGGTAATATCTTTGTGCTACTTCTTGCTCTTTGCACTACATCATGCAACGTGTTTGATATTCTGTAGCGCATTGGCAGTCGGACACCATCAGACACAAGAGATGCTTTTCCCTTCATTAAAAGCAGTCCAACGAGGCTTTCGAGCCAAAGTTCTCAAGAAGATTGTATGCCATTCCCTTTAGACTTGTCAACTGGACAGGATGAGAGTCCTGTTCCTGAGAGTAATAGTGCACTGAAATCTCATGGGTATCCCATAAATAAAAATTCGGAAAAAACTTCAGGTCAGAGCCCATCGAAGCATGCAGGTCTGTTCTCCAGATATATTATGGGTAATAATCATGCACCTAGTAGTCAACGTCTGGACCATACTGGTAAAAGGACCAAAGAAAGCAAGATTGGTGAAGGACATGACCCTAGAGGTGGTTATCGAGAAGGTACCTGTTGTGATTATCACACACTTCCTTATCATCATTATGAATATTTCTTACTGAAATTATTATTTTAACTTTGTAATGTAGATTCCCCTATCATTGATTCATTAGAGTTTGTAGATCAGGAATATGTCTTTGTGTCTGGACATAAGGAAGGATCCTCTTCTTCAACAAGTGCCTCCAGCAGCGCAACTTGCCGTTGAAATATGACAATCCTTCTGTTTCGCCACCAAACTTAGCTGCTCTGAGTGCACCGATGCCAATAAATGGCACAACAATAAACAGGCAACATTCTGCTGGAACTGGTAGCTTGGACAGTCATTGTTCTCCAGTGTCAGGTACTTCACAGGGTTCTGCATACCTGAGCGATGGCTTGGATCAACCACCATCGGATTATCTAACCAGGATTAGATTATTGGGGCAGTATGCATCTACTATAGTGGAGCTGGTCAAAGAGGAGGTAAATTTATCTGCTTGATGACTTGCTAGTTCTGTAACCTTGCTTTTCTACTGCAGCAAACTATCCTATATTACATTTATCTGCCTAAAGTAAGTTTTTTAGATTTGCTATGCAGCCGCTAACTTCACTTTATGTTTTGCTGATCACAACCCAAATCTCTGAAGATAAAAAGTGGCAGGCACTTAGAGGCATTCTCGATCCAGCTAATTGTTCTTGCTACCTGGAAGCAAGCAATTCACATATGCAATTTTTATGCGGCTTCAGCTGCAAGAGAGAGTCCTTCGCATGATATCAGCATAGCTGATGATGAGTGCATGCAGATTGAGAGACGGTTTCTCATTGCTGTTGAATATGCTGAAGAACTTGCTGGCACTGTAGGACAGATACCCGGTACTGTACCTTGCTTGGGACCATGAGCCGTTATCATCTGTTGGCAATACTCTTCTTTAATGCTGATAGTGAGCTAATGCATGCAGATGCTACAGCTATGCCCGACGCGGTTGAAATAATATTTCAATCTGCACTTGAATTAGGAAGGCATGGTGGTGTAAGTAAAACACTCTCTCTTTCATCCCAGAAAAAGCGTTAGCGTTGTTTTACCTTTTGTCCATATATTTGATTTGTTTTATCTGATCTTAAATTGCAGGTTGATGAGATGATGGGGAAAGTGGCAATTGCCATGTCGCGGTATACAAAGGCAATATGCATGCTGCGTTTTCTCCTGATTGAGGCATCATCACTCGCCCTCAATCCCCCTTTGTCCCTAACAAGATCTGACCGACACCGACTGCGCTCATACATTGAAGCCCTCAACTCTAGGCTCAGCCAGTTGCAATGCCAGAGGCACTGACTGCTGGTGGCGGACCTTCTTCGGGTCGACTTGTACAATATTCTTTCATTTGTACATATATTTGTTTGCCCAAACAAGGGCATGTAAGATAATCATGCTAGAGATGGTACGTTTAGAGAATGTAGCGGAAATCCAGTGTAATTTGCCCAAACTACTATCATAACGTGAGCTGTGTGTGTGTGCGTGTGTGTTTTACTTATGCATGGTTTATTCTGTAGCAGTTTAGGCTGCAGCTGAAGGATAGCCATGATCATAATATGATCATAATGTAAACAGACTGCTTCCTTTTTATCCATTTATTGGGCTCATACACGGCACTGCAGGTGGGAAAATAATCCTATGAGACCAGGTCGGTGCCCATTGCCAGTCTATGTGATACCTACATAGTTCAATCTACCTTATGCATGGAAAATGGAACTAGTTATTTACAAAGCCAGGAGTACTAAAAAGACGAGTAAATTGCACACTGCATTTGGTAGGTTGCCACTTGTGTCAATTTGCGCCACTTGTTGCAAGAGTATGGTTTGGTCACAGTAGGAGAGACTACTGTTTTGATCAAAACAGCAATTCTCCTATGTTCATTCTTTGGGTTTGTATCAAGTCATTCTGCTGCTGTGATTAAAACAAAAGCCTCTTCTCTTCTATTTCTGTGACGTTCTGTTGCTGTGATGAAGACATTAGTCTCTACTCCTTTTCCTTTAGGCATGCATCTACTGCCGAGATGTTTTTAAAATTCTTTATTACTATAGAACCACATATAAAACAGTCTTCCCGCATTCACATGAAACATTGCTGAATTTCACTTGTCAACACTTTCTGCTCCTCGTTGGATTCGACACTCTTACCTATCGAAAGGAATACGATATATCCCCTACATTCGTGGGTCATCAAAGGTTATTACCATGAAACTAGATGTCATGATGCCATGAGGTGAAGTGCAAAATATTACATATACAATATCCCATGATTTTCTATTTTTTCAAAAAAACAAAATTCAGATACTTGTAAGATACATCCTCGATACCTCTCTAATACAGGAAACAAGACTTTGTGGAATCACATAGGCATTATAGAGGCATATGCAGGAGGTGGCGGAAATATTCGATTCAGATGCAAGTATTATACTCGTGAATACAAAAGAATCTACGAGAGAGTTTAACAATGGCGGAGTTTGACCAAAATTTCCACGGGGGAAGGGGGTGAAAATAAAAGTGTCTACGGGGAGATTGGATAAATAAATAAAATAAAAAACCATCTAGACCATCCACAATGTTTTTTCACAACTTCGTCCAAACTCGGGGGGGGGGGGGGGGGGGGGGGCAGGGTCCCCCTACCTCACACTAAGCTCCACCATTGTAGTTCAACGATATCTTTTCAAGATATTCCGGAAGGGAATCATATCGTGCCCAAATGTGACCGATCCTATTTTCGGAAGCTTCATGTCGAAGTTGCGACAATATAACACTAGCAGCACCAGGACAACATCGATGATGCAGCCGCCAATGGTATAAGTACGTCCTTAATTGTGAGTCACACCCCATTTTGATATGACTTAACGGATTTCTCGCCATGGCTTCTCGAATGCTACTGTCTATCTCAATATTTTTGTGGAAAACTCTCAAAACTACTCGGTGCACGCTAAAGGTAACTGTCCGATGTTTGTAGGAGTGGTAGCAGAAGGAATGTTAATTTTCGTGTGGGCGGTGTTCTACTTTATTTGTGCGCTTGGTAGTACTTTCTCTTCCTCCGAATGATTCGAAGGCCGCAAGGGAAATAATCGGTGGTGGTCTACTTTATTTGTGCACTTGAGGGTACCGAGGAGGCAGAAGCTTCCCATCAATGGTCATACCAAACAAATGTCCATATGACACAAAAATGTGCAGATAGTATAAAATAATTGCTCAAGGGCTTAAAAAATATATTCACGTGTGAAACACTAAAAAGTACATATTATTATCACTGGTGATAGGGTTAGAAAATATTTTGACAACAATTTTGGATTTAAGTCTAGATTGGACCAAATAGTGGGTTTGAACTACAAGTAGGTGAACTATAATTCGAAAATTTATGCCCTTCATACTGGAATTCTAGATGTCATGATAGCCCAAGATATGGAGTTTTATAACATTTTGTTGAAGGAAACATCACAAAACACTTACTTTACACTTCTGCCAATATTTGAAAATAAGGGTTTATTAAATAGGTAAAATACTAAATCTTGTCCGTATTTTTGAAAAAATGAACAAGGGTGTTAAGGGACACATATAGGAACTTGTAAAATTACCAGGTCAAAGTTTTGATGATATTTCCTTTGCAAGATATAGGTGATTGCAGATTTGGGCACAAAAGAAAATTTGTGTGTGTTGATAAGTCCATTTTGCATCACTAGGGTTGAAAGGGCATGTGTTGCCCCATGCGTGGTTTTGGTAATTAATGACAATCCTTATGGACTAATGTTCGCATTGAGATATTCTTGTAGATCTTGTCCATAGGAAAATATTGGAGTTCATGTGTTGGACTCTAGAAGATTACATGATGACCAAGGTTCCATCCAAGGGTTTATATGAAGAATGGTCATGTGAAGAGTTGAGCTTATTGCAAGCATGGCTTGGAAAAGAAGATTGAGTGAACTTCATGTTATCTCCAAGCCGTCATATATATCAAGATAAGAAGTTGAAGCGCAAGTGGATTCATGAAGACGGAGCTAAGCGAGGCTCACCCATCATGGTGTATGGGGGAGCATTTGGAGAAGCCTTCATCAAGCATGTGCTAGCAAGCGCAATCAAGAAAGGTGGTCCACTTGAAGAGATCAAGATCGTCATCATCTAGCTCAAGTGGAATGCGCAAGGCAAAGGTATGATCTTGATAGGGTTTCTACTTTACCGGTCTCATGTTGTTAGTTTGGAGACCGGGTTATAGGATAAACGGCGTACTATCAAGAGGGGCTCTCAAGTGAGTAACTTGATCGCATCTTTGTGGAGAGCTCAAACCTTTGCATATTTAGCATATCATCCTTCTTGGTTATTATTTGGCTTTTATCCATGTGAGAATTTAGAGCTTGTGTTCATCTCCATACCAAGCTCTAGTTCATCAAAAATGAATTTCATTTGTATACCTTATTGCGTTTTTGATGTTCGAGGTTTTACCGGTTTGTCTTTTCTAAGAGAGGTCAAACTCTCTACTTTGGTTTCCTCCTCACATGATGGACTACGATGTGTATATGCATGATCTTGTAGAGCTTGTGAGTATTCTAACAAACCCAAGATTATAGAAAACGGAGTCCGGATGAGAAACATATTGCGGTTTTGGTTTGGAGGTTTTATCGGTTGTTCTTTTATCAAGAGGTCCAACCTTTCCCCATTTGGTTTTATCCTCCATTGTTGGACTATGATGTTTCTCTGCATGATCTTGTAAAGCTCTTCGTTACGATTCCAACGAGCCCAAGATCATCGAAATCGGAGTCCGGATGAAAAAGATATTGCACTTTTATCGGTCCTGTCTGTCTGGCCAGCCCACAGGCCGGCCAGACCGGCTCCTAGACCGGCCGGGTCGGGTGGTTGGTCGGTTTCTAGGCCGGCCAAACCGGCTCCCAGGCCGGGCTCGCAGTTTCTGGGCATAACGGTTGGTTTCGGGTAACCTATTTAAATGGGCTTCTTCCCCAACGGTTAAAATACGTTTTGAGCAAGTTTTTCCCCTCTCACTCCTCCATTGTTGACCTTTTGAAAGCTTGCCTTCCTCTCAATCCCTCCCATGATTCTTGCATATCTTTGAGAGAAAGTGAGAGGAGATCTAGATCTACATTTCCACCAATCCATCTCTCCTCTAAGTGAGGGGAACCTAGTAGATCTTGATCTTGGAGTTCTTGGTGTTTCTCCTACCTTGTTCTTCCTCTCTTCTCCCCCCATAAGCATTAGTTGCTTTTGATGGGATTTGAGAGTGAAGGATTTGAGCATTTGTGCTCTTGCCTTTTGCATTTGGTGCATCGGTGTGCTCTCCACGAGGATTCGTGGAAGTTGAAAGCTTGTGAACTTGTTACTCTTGGGTCTTTGGACCCTAGACGCCCGTGTGGTGGTTGAGACCCTTGCGTGGTCACTTGTAGCTGTTCGGGAGCCCCCAATCCCGTTGTGGGTTGTGCCCCGGATCGTTGTTGAAAGGCTCCGGATTTCCGCCTCGAAGGATTCCGATAGTGGAAGGTGAACCAAACCTTTGTGGTGCGGTTCATCGGAGAAGAAGGTGAAACCTTTGTGGTTGTTGAACCATTGTGTTGGTTCACACCTCTCCAACGAGACGTACTCCCTTAACAAGGAGGAACTCGGGAATACATCCTCGTCTCCGCGTGCCTCGATTATTTCTATACCCGAGCTTTTTACTTATGCATTTTACATTGTGATAGCCTTCGTGCTTGAAGTATTCTATATTGCTATCACCTTGTTGCTTGTCTTGCTTAGCATAAGTTGTTGGTGCACATAGGTGAGCCTAGTTTATTTAGGTTGTTGGCTTGTTAATTTAAACACATAGTTTTATTCCGCAATTATCAAGCCTAAACCAGAAAAGTTTTAATCGCCTATTCACCCCCCCCCCCCTCTAGGCGGCATCCTTGTCCTTTCAAGGGTCTACTGTAATTTGCAGTTAATCATCGATATATTTCATATTATGATGCATTTTTATATTGCGTTATTTGTTTAGCATCTTTTACAATTAAGAGAGGTAATACACCGGAAACCAAGGATCGAGCTATTTTCTGCACTTTTACTTTGTTGCTTTTATTTACTTCTTATTAAATTCCTTATTACTATGAAACCACATATAAAATAGTCCTCATGCATTTACATGAAACCGTGCTTAATTCCACATGTCAACACATACTTTTCCTTGTTGGATTCGATATTCTTACTTATCGAAAAGAATACGATAGATCCCTTACATGTGTGGGTCATCAAAGGATATTACCATGAAACTAGATGCAATGATGCCATGAGGTGAAGTGAAAAAATATTTACAGAATGGTTATAAACTCCTTGACACGAGGTTCCTACAGACTAGGTCATTACAATATCCAATGATTTTCTATTTTTTTCCAAAACAAAATACTTCTGGTACTTGTAAGATTCATTCTCGATACCACTCTAATACAAGAAACAAGACTTTGTGAAATCGCGTAGGGATTCGCAGGAGGTGCCGGAAATGTTCGATTCAGATGCAAGTATTATACTCAGGATACAAAAGAATCTACGAGAGAGTTAAAAAAAGGCGGTGTTTGACCAAAATTTCCGAGGGGGTGCGGGAGACAAGAAAAGTGTTTGGCGGGCTGAGGGGAGGGAGGGGGAAAATAAAATAAAATAAAAATCTATCTTGACCCTCCCCAAATTTTTCCACAACCTGGTCCAAACTGGGGGGGGGGGGCAGGGCCCCCTACCTCGCACTAACTCCACCGTTGTACTTTAACGATATTTTTTCAAGATATTCTGCAAGGAATCATATCGTGCCCCACATTGACCGATCCTATTTTTGGCAGCTCATGTCGAAGTTGCGACAATATAACACCAACAGCACCACAGCAAGACAGAGGATGCAGCCGTCGATGATAATAATTATGTCCTTCGTTGTGAAGCCCACCCCATTTTGACATGACTTAACGGATATCTTGCCATGGCTTCTCGAATGTTGGTGTCTCTCTCAAAACTTTTGTGGGAAACTCTCAAAACTACTCGGTACACTCTGAAGGTAACTACCGGATGTTTATAGGAGTGGTAGCAGAAGGAATGTTAATTTTCGTGTGGGCGGTGTTCTACTTTATTTGTGTGATTGGTAGTACTTTCTCTTCCTCCGAACGATTCGAAGGCCGCAAGGAAAATAATCGGTGGTGGTCTACTTTATTTATGCACTTGAGGGTACCGAGGAGGCAGAAGCTTCCCATCAATGGTCATACCAAACAAATGTCCATATGACACAAAAATGTGCAGATAGTATAAAATAATTGCTCAAGAGCTTAAAAAAATATATTCACGTATGAAACAGTAAAAAGTTCATATTATTCTCGCTGACGATAGGGTTATAAAATATTTTGACAACAATTTTGGATTGAAGTTCTGCCAATATTTTAAAATAAGGGGTTATTAAATAGGTAAAATACTAAATCTTGTTCATATTTATTTGAAAAAAAAAGAACATGGGTGTTAAGGGACACATATAGGAACTTGTAAAACTTCGAGGTCAAAGTTTTGATGACATTTCCTTTGCAAGATTTAGGTGATTGCAGATTTGGGCACAAGGTTGATACATCCATTTTGCATCACTATTTTCTACTAGATTGTGGAGTTAATCATCGATATATTTCATATTAGGTTGCATTTTCTATATTGTTTTATCTTTTTTTGAGCTTAAACAGTGGGGGAAAATTCCCACTGCATTTTTTATAAATTTTTATAAAGGGTATTTACAAGGTGAAGAGATTGGAAAGGAGATATTACAAAGGGTATAAATAGATCAAAAAGAGACTATGATTTTACTTGCAGCCAAGATTTAAATTGTTGAGCATACTTTGCTCTTACTCTATTTTGCAACCACTTCAGCTCACTCATGTAGATGAATTTACATTCTTCAAAGCTTGGCCTTATGTTCTTGAAGATCTCCATCCATATCCCCCAAGAAGCAAGGATAATTATCTCCATGAAGAAAGGTTGTTGAATTTTATTCCTCGTGTCTTCAAAGGCATCTAGTAAGGAGAGATTTCCGTTTCTCAAAGGGCAAACAAAATCCTAGCATTTTGCAGCAAAGGGGTAGATCCAGAAGAGGTGAACAAGTGTCTCCAGCTCATTGCACTATAGGGTTGCACATTCATAAGATGGGAGTTAGAAGTTTTTCCTAGCTAGAAGGTTTCTGGTATTTAATCTGTCATGTAGAAGAAGCCATAAAAATACTTTATGCTTTGCTTGGCATGAGCTTTTCCTGATCCAGAAAAATTGGGAAGGGGCATTGTTGATTATTCCAATCATCATACTGTATGCCTTTCTTGTTGAAAATTTACCACTTCCCCAAATGTAGATCCAGGAGACATTATTTCCCAAGTTCACTCTTTGCTGACATGACTCCCAAATTACTTCAAGCAGTAAGAGTTCTTGAAAATGTTGATTTCATAGAGGCAGATGGAACATGTCTTCCAGGAACTCTAGTTGTACAACAAAGCTTACATAAATTTGTGTGTCTTTTTTGAAGGAGTACAGGTGTGGAAAAGAGTGACTTAAGCAGGAATCATGCCAGAGATCATGCCAAAAATAAACAGATATTCCAGTACCCATAGTGCACTTGGCCATTCTTTTATAACATTCCAACAATCTCAAGTGTGTCTTCCACCAGAATGAACCAACAAGCTATTCACCTGGTACTGAGTTTCCTTCATACTATGTGACCCCACCAAATTGACCCAAGGGATATCCATCTTGTTATGGAACTTGTGAAGGTTCTTGAGGAGCAAGGCTTTGTCTTGAACAGAGATATTCATAACTCCAAGTCCACCTTGATTTTGTGGCCTGCATAATGTAGTCCATTTAACCATGGCTAGTCTCTTATCAGTGAGATCAGATTTTCTCCATAGACAATGTCTCATGTACTTGCTCAGCTGTTTTTGAATTGGAATAGGTATTTCCAGTGTGCACATAATGAAGGTTGACATAGATGCCACTAAAGTTTTAACCATTTCCAATTTACCAGAAGTGTTCAGAAAATTAGCAATTCCACATAATCTTCTTTCGACACCTTGCACCAGAGGCAAAAAAAATCAGTTGGAGGTTTTGTTGTTCCCAGAGGTAGACCGAGGTATGTAAAAGGCAGACTTCCTTGATTGCAATTTAGGGATCTTGTGAAGTGAGCAACTCTTTCTTCACTCAAGTTTAGGGGAACCATCATTGATTTGTGGAAGTTGACTTTTAATCCAGTAGAATTTGCAAAGGTCTCAAGTAAAGCCTTAAGGCACATGATTTTGTTGGCATCAGCTTGCATTACCAACAAAGTATCATCAACATACTGGATGACAGGGAAATCTGGACAGCTTGGAATATTCAAAGGAACTTTGATCAGTTCTTGTTCCATGGCTGCATTTAGGATAAATTGCAGTAGGTCAGCTATCAGCACAAACAGTAATGGAGAAAGAGGATAACCTTGCCTAACCCCACTTTCGCCGTAATTTTTTTCCCATGTACACTGTTTAGAAGGACAGCTGAGGTTCCTATTTTCAGTAGCATGGCAATCCAATTTATCCATTTATTTCCAAATCCCTTTGCTTCTAGGATTTTTAGTATTGCATTATGCTCAGTTCTGTCGAAAGCCTTCTCAAAATCCACTTTCAGAACTAAGATTTCCTTTTTTTGATTCGTGGCACTGAAAATAGATATTCAAAACTCCAGCCTAGGCAATCTTGAATGGATATATCTTTTAGGAAACCATATTGGTTCTTGTGAACTAATTTGAGAATTATTTTTTGCAATCTATTAGCAAACAATTTGGTGACTATCTTGTGTACACTGTTTAGAAGAGAGATAGGCCTGAAGCCACCTTTGGAACAAGAGTTATGTATGAGTCATTAATGCTTTCTAGGCAAATGTCTTCAGCATGAATATGATGAATCAGCTCTTTCACATCTGGCCCAATAATATTCCATGAGTTTTTATGAATTCATTGTTGTAACCATCTGGTCCTAGAGATTTGTCATTTGGCAAGTTATGTATAACATTCTCAATTTCTTCATCAGAAAAAGGTACTTCTAATTGCTGGAACATGTTATCATCAAGGGTTTGCCCCTAAATATCTGGCAGGTTGAAAAACATTTCTGGATTTTCAGATTGACCCATTCTTTCTTTGAAAGCACACCAAAGGATAGATGCTTTTCCTTCATGATCATGAATATCTAGTTGGTCTTCATTTTTCAGAGAAGAGATAAAGTTTTACCTATGTCTGACAGTGGCTCTAGCATGAAAAAACTTGGTGTTTTCATCCCTTAGCTTGACCCAATTTACCTTTCCTCTTTTCTTCCAGTAAGCATTTTGATTTTGCAGTAGGATGAGTAAGTGATCCTTTAAGATATCTCTCAAGTTCCATTCATCAAGAGTAATTGTTCCACATTATCAAGCAGGTCTATCACTTCTGAAACTTGTGCAATGAGAGCTTTGAAGCAAGATAGATATTTTGACCAAAACTTGAGGGCTCTTCTCACATTTTTTTAGCCTTGCATTTACCTTGTTTGCACAATTAGTGTAGCCAACAGGAATATTCCATGCATTCTCAACAATTTGCTTGAAAGAGCTGTGTTGTAACCAATAATTTTCAAACCTAAATATATCTGACCTTGGCATCTTTGTTCCAATTTCCACAACATAAGGAACATATGATCTGAGATTCGTTTTGAAATAGTGCTTACTGATGTTGCAGGATATGGCAAGGTCCAGGAGTCAGAGGTGAAGAACCAATCCAGCCTTTCCAAGAGAGGATCTTGCTGCATATTGTTCCATGTGTATTTCCTCCCTTTTAAAGGAAGTTCCACCAGCCCCAAGTTACTAATTGCCTCATTAAATATCAGTATATCATTTACATCACCTCCATGTTTATTTCTGTCTTCTGGATTATGAAGGAAATTTAAGTCTCCCATTATGATCCAGTCATGCCATCATGCATGTCAAAGTTTGAAAACCAATCTAGGAAATCCCCTCTTATTTCAGCTTGAAAAGGACCATAAATATTTGTGAGATACCAAGTGCTTGATGAGAGCTTGCAAGTAAATTGGATTGACAAGGAAAATTGATTTTGGAAGGCAACAACACCATTTAACACTGAATCATTCCAAATGATTAACAACCATGTAGAAGCACCAATGGATGGAAGGTAAGCAAATTTTGAAAATCTTTTGGGGCAAATTTTCCTGATATAAGCAAAATCGAAAAATCTTTGTTTGTTTCTTGTAAACAAATAACTGAGCACCCACTTTTCTCAATTTTACTGAACAGAGCTAAATGTTTTTCAACAGTATTGAGCCCCCTAATATTCCAGTTCAATATTTTCCATTGTTTGTGTCTAGCCATGGTAACACTGGGTTTCTTTTAGCATTTTTGTTGTTTCCAGAATAGGCAAAAGCCAACTCACCATAAGCATCCCATATTGAAGCCACAAATGCCAATATCTAGCCATAAACCAAAAGGCACTTATCACCAAGATACAAAATATACCAAGCACATCAAACAAACCAAATCATATTGAATTCATCAACATCCATAGCATCACAGTCACCACCAGCAGCATCACCATCCAAAATATTACAATATCACAAAAGCTCATCACTAGTGCCAACATCCAGTACATAAGGTAGGGTTTATCTAACATTGATAACTAATTATTGGTTTATTTGCCCTTTCCAGCACCAGGCTTCTTTCCTTTTCCCGAAGCTTGGTCTTTTGTACCCACTTTCTTCTGAGCTGTAGTGGCCTTTTCTTCAGCATTTCTCTTGCCTTTCTTTGTCATACTCTATATCAGGTCCTCTCCAGCCACCTTACAAAAATAAGAGGCAATGTTTCTCACTAATTTGCTATTAATAACTGGAGGTTTGGCATTGCAAGGCAAGCAATTGTTATCAGGACATGGATTATTTCGGAATCCTTTATTTATTTCTTGTATTCTTAGGCTCCTTCTTACCTCATCTTCAACTAGAGGTCCTTTGCCTCTCCTTTTCCTTTTCACTTCCTCTAGAACCACCTCTGGATTCATGTCCTTTCTTGGTGCCCCCTTATCCAGCAGTGGGCTTTCCAGGGTTTTTCCCTCTCCCTCCTGTAATTCCATCAATTTATAGTTTGGAGCATTGTTAAGAACACATGAATTAGGAATAGCAAAATCAAAACACTAGAAATCATTTTCTCCATTTTTCACAAGATTCCAAAGAGGGGACTTGAGGAAACTCCTTTTCCATTCGAATTTTTCAGCAGTTAATAGCATCATGATGATGAAGTTAAACCAACTTACTCGAGAAGATAAGTTGCCACTTGAACCATGGACATGTGGAGCAAAAAAATTCTCCCAAAGCTCCATTCCTTCTTGAAAGTGCATGGTGTCCCCATGTGTGGTTTTGGTAATTAATGACAATCCTTATGGACTAATGTTTGCACTGAGATATCCTTATAGATCTTGTCCATGGGAAAAGATTGGAGTTCATGTGTTGGACTCTAGAAGTTTATATGATGGTCATGTGTAGAGTTGCGCATATTGCAAGTATGTCTTGAAGGATTCAAGACATCATCTTTGTGAAGAGAGAGAAGATTATGAAGTGCAAGTTCAATATGATCCATCTCGGAAGATATCATTTGATTGAAGCTTGCAATGGATACATGAAGACGGAGCTTAGCGAGGCTCTCCCATAATGGAGTATGGGGAGTATTTGGAGAAGTCTTCATCAAGCATGTGCTAGCAAGCACAATCAAGAAAGGTGTTCCAACTTGAGGGAGTCAAGATCGTCATCATCTAGCTCAAGTGGAATGCACAAGGCAAAGGTATGATCTTGACAAGGTTTCTATTTTACCGGTCTCATGGTGTTAGTGGGAGACCGGATTATTGGATAGACGGCGTACTAAAAAGAGGAGCTCTCAAGTGAGTAACTTGATCGCATCTTCGTGGAGAGCTCAAACCTTTGCATACTTGGCATATCATCTTTCTTGGTTCTTATTTAACTTTTATCCATGTGTGGATTTAGAGCTTGCATTCATCTCCATACCAAGTTCAAGTTCATCAAAAACGGATTTCATATGAATAGCTTGTTGCGTTTTTGATATTGGAGATTTTACCGGTTTCTCTTTTCTAAGAGAGGTCAAACTCTCCTCCTATGGTTTCCTCCTCACATGATGGACTATGATGTTTCTCATCATGATCTTGTAGTGCTCTTCGTTACGATTCCAACGAGCCCAAGATCATTGAAAACAGAGTCCGGATGTAAAAGTTATTGCAGTTTTCGTATCACTGTTTCTGTCAAAACTGGAATTTCGGGGGGGGGGGGGGCGGAATATTTGAATATTCCGGTTTTTGCAGATCTTTCTCTGGACTCGTTTCGTGCGAGCTCCTGGTTAAACCGGAAATTTGGGCCATAACTTTTGGTTCCAGGCCGGAATATTCCGGCCCCAGTTTTCCTGTAACGGCTATTTTTCGTGGGACCTATAAAAGGCCCCCTTCTTCCCCAAAGTGAGTAGAGCTTCCAAGCATGAAATTGCCCCCCATTGTTGACCTCTTGAAGCTTTGATTTCTCTCTATTTCTCCATGATTCTTGCCTCAAATTAGAGGGAAAAGAGAGAGGAGATCTAGATCCACATTTCCACCAATCCATCTCTCCTCTAAGTGAGGGAACCCTTTGGATCTAGATCTTGGAGTTCCATTTGTTGAGTTCTTCTTTGTTCTTCCTCTCTTCTCCCCCCACAAGCATTAGTTGCTTTTGGTGGGATTTGAGAGTGAAAGATTTGAGCACTTGTGCTCTTGCCATTGTGATACGTCTCCAACGTATCTATAATTTCTGATGTTTCATGCTTGTTTTATGTATCATTGTCACATGTTTTATATGCATTATATATCATTATTATACATTTTCTGGGACTAACCTATTAACAAGATGCCACAGTGCCAGTTCCTGTTTTCTGCTGTTTTTGGTTCCAGAAAAGCTGTTCGGGCAATATTCTCGGAATTCGACGAAACAAAAGCCAAACCTCCTATTTTTCCGAGGGACACACGGAGCCAGAAGGGCAAGCCAGGGGAGGCCCACGGCCTCCAAACCACCTCTTGGGGCGGCTGGGCCCACAGGCGCACCGGGAGGTGAGGAGGGAGCCCAGGACCTCCGCCGACATCGCCCCTTCGCCTATTTAGTCACCCCGACGCGAAAACCCTAAATATATATCTAATACTCCAGAAAGACTTCCGCAGCGCCATCGCCATCGCGAGACCTCGTTTCGGGGGTCAGAAGTTCCTGTTCTGGCACCCTGCCGGGACGGGGAATTGCCCCCGGAGTCATCTCCATCGACACCACCGCCATCTTCATCGCCGCTGCTGACTCCCATGATGAGGAGGGAGTAGTTCTCCCCCGAGGCTGAGGGCTCTACCGGTAGCTATGTGGTTTATCTCTCTCTCCCATAGTGTGATCTTTATTGATCATGAGTATTGCTAGTATCGCTGAATTCATATGTAATGTTTATGCTACTCAAGTGATTGTATCTAGTTTCTGGAGTCATTGTGACAACACGGTATCAAGGTGACAGTGTGGGTACTTGTGTGACTCTATGAATAATTTAGACATTTATCATGGTTTATTCTTGGGAATTGTGGTGTTTGTTTACTCAGACTTTGAGGAGTGCTTTTGCAGCCCTACACATAGTACTCTTGTGTTATCAAGAAGGAGAATAATCCCGAGTATCATTTACTTGCATTCAGTTGTGCTAACATGTTGAGAGGTACCACTAGTGAAAGTATGATCCCTAGGCCTTGTTTCTAAGCATTGAAACACCGTTTACATCAAGTTCTGCTACATGTTTGCTTGCTGCCATCTTTATTTCAGATTGCAGTTACTACTTATAATCATCCATATTACTTGTATTTCACTATCTCTTCGCCGAACTAGTGCACCTATACATCTGACAAGTGTATTGGGTGTGTTGGGGACACAAGAGACTTCTTGTATATTAATTGCAGGGTTGCTTGAGAGGGATATCTTTGACCTCTACCTCCCTGAGTTCGATAAACCTTGGGTGATTCACTTAAGGGAAACTTGCTGCTGTTCTACAAACCTCTGCTCTTGGAGGCCCAACACTGTCTACAAGAATAGAAGCACACGTAGACATCAAGCTATTTTCTGGCGCCGTTGCCGGGGAGGTAAGCGTTGGAAGGTATCTCCTTTAGATTCTGCAATTATTTCTTTTTGTTTCTTGTTTTTATTTTCACTAGTTAGGCTTAATGGAAAACAACAAAAAAATTAGAGATCTTATGAACTTTATATTGAATTAGGACATGATGCTTTTGAAGAGAAAATTAAAAAACCTATGGAGGCTTGTTTGCATAATAGTGGTAGTAATGTTATTAGTATAAATTCTTTGGACACCATTATTGCTAAGGCTGTGGAAAAGCCTAAGCTTGGGGAAGCTAGTTTATATGAAAATAATCTTTTTTGCTCCTCAGCTATGGAGGAATTATTTTGCCTTGATAATGCTTTGTCTCCAATATGTGATAATTCTAATGATGTTTGTGATATTCCAAATCCACCGTTGAAAGTATTTCTTTTAAAATACCTATGAAAATTGTTGAAAGGGTTATGAATGATCAGTATGCAGGGGATGGATCAATCCATCCAAGTGTTCACTTGTCGAAACTTACAGAACTTTGTGAGTTATTTAAGGTTGCAGGTTTATCAAGAGAAAATGTCATGAGGAAACTATTTCCATTGTCACTTAAGGACAAAGCAAAGGAATGGTATAGGCTGCTGGATGAACAACCTTCGAATTGGAAACAGCTTGAATCTCTCTTTTACTCTAAATTTTATCCTCTTCATGAAGTGCATCTAGATAGGAATTACATTTATAATTTTTACCCTCATGATGGAGAAAGCATTGCTCAAGCTTGGGGAAGGCTGAAAACATTAATACTCAAATGTCCTAACCATGAGCTTTCTGAGGAAATAATTGTTACTAATTTTTATGCAAGGCTTTCAGGTCATTACAAGGATTATGTAGATGCATGTTCACATGGTTCTTTCACAAGCAAGAAGGTTGAAGCTAGATGGGATATTCTTGAAAGAATTCAAAACAATGCTGAGGATTGGGAGAATGACAAAGGTAAAGAATCAGGTATAAACTATGAATATGATTGCATTAAGTCTTTCGTTGAAACTGCTAGTTTTCAAGAGCTTAGTGCTAAATATGGTCTTGATTCTCAAATTATTGTTGATTGTTTTAGAACCTTTGCTTCTCATATTAATGTTCCTAAAGAAAATTGGGACGTGTATCATGAACCTTTCAAAGACACTTGCATGGAAAATGAAATTGTTGTTAATGATTGCAATAAACATGCTCAAACTTCTGAAAATACTATTTCTTATAAGCATGTTAATTTTTGTGGAATGCATAGACCTTGTGGAATTAATCAAATCGAAGATGAATATTGTATCCATCATAGGAATGAAAAAACTAGAACATGGTACAAGGCTCTAAGAGATCTTGGTGAAAAAGTTTGTGACCTCCATCCTTTTATTTGTGAACTTTGCTATGAAGTGGGTCATTTTAATTTTCAATGTTCAGGTCATGATAATAGCCTTTCGAATCCAATTACTGCAAATTTGTATTGTGATAACATGATCACTCCTAATCAACATGATGAACTTACATTATTTTTGGGGTGTGAAGAGTTATCAAGAAAAACTTCCTTGTTAGATATGAGTGATCTTGATATGAATAGTGTGTTGCATGGATGTTATCTCTATTGTGTTAATAATTGCCATGCTAACACCTACATACAAAATATTATAAAGGATGAGACTTTACCAAAGTATGACAGGACTAATATGTGTTTTGTTCTCATTAATGAAAGAGAGGAGTCCCCCCAAGTTTCTTCCATTGTTTCTAATACTAAACCAGGTTATGTGGAGGAGCTTCCTTTCAAACCTCTCCCTCCTAAAGATAAAAAGAAGAGGGGAAAGAAGAAGAAGAAGAAGAAGAGAAGTAAAAGGAGAGAGGAAACGGTATCTTCTCCCAAACTTGTTGCTCCTGTTACAATTGATACTTATAATTCTGAATTCGATGATTCTGAACTTGATGATGAACCTATGCCTGTTACTTATATTAGTGATCATGATTGGGAAAATGAAACTACTTTTGATATTGAAAATCTTTGGGGTACCAATTCTGAAAATGATGATATTAATGATTGCCATACTATTAGTACTATCCATGTTTCTTCCAATGATGATATGAAAAGCTCTAAGCTTGGGGATGAGGTGTTTGAAAATCCTTTTGCTAGTAATAATTATGAGACCTCTTCTCCTAGTGATGTGTTTGAAAATTCTTTTGCTACTACTGATTATATGTTTGATACATCTCCTTCTAGTAAAAATGATGATATGTTTACAGATGAACACACTTTGGAAGATAACTATTCTATTACTTATGATGATACTATGCCTCCAGTCTTTGATAATTATTATAAAGAATACTATGACATAGGTTATAATTACAGTCATCCTCATGAAACTTGTCATAGTTATGGAGAGATTACCCAAAACCATCCCTTTAATATACAACTTGTCTATCATGTTAGAGTTCTTTATGATGATCCTGCTCCCATTGTTATTAAGGAGAAGAACTTTTCTTGTGTGGAAAATATTGATACTTTTGTGCATATGAATCATGGTAAGAATGTTTCATGTGATGGTTATATTGTGGATTTTATCAATGATGCTACTGAAAGTTTTTATGAGAGAGGGAGACATGGATTCATATATCTCAATAATATCAAGTCTCCTCTCTTTTTTTGAAATTTTTGAAGTTGCACTTGTTTTGTCTTTCTATGCTAGTAGCTTCATGCTTCAATAATTTGTTTTCTTACAAGATTCCTTTGCATAGGAAGTGGGTTAGACTTAAATGTGTTTGGTATTTGCTTTTTGATGCTCTCTTATATTCAACTCTTATACATATGAGAGCATTATCAAAATCACTATGCCTAGCTAAAAGGCTTTAAAGAAAAGCGCTTATGGGAGACAACCCATTGTTTTTATTTTCTGTTATTTTTATTTTCTTTGAGTCAAGGAGTTTTGTCACTTCTGTAGCAACTCCTTTGTATCTTTATTTTATCGCATTGTTGTGCCAAGTAAAGTTCTATATTGAAAGTTGATGCAAGATTTGGATTTCTGCGCAGTAACAGATTTTTGCTGTCACGAATTTGAGCTTTTCTCCCTGTAGAAAATTCGAAAACTTCGAAAAAATCACGCATCTTCCTGAGATATGTACGCAACTTTCATTATTTTGGGCCAGATCCATCTGAGAAACTTAAGTGCCTCGAAAAAATTCGTCATTCCAGACTGTTCTGTTTTTGACAGATTCTGCCTTTTGTTTTGCATTCGCTCTTTTACGATGTTTGTGTGGATTTCTTTGCTCCACAAAGCATTGGTGGCTGTAGCTAATGTCCAGAAGCTTTGGGAATGATTGTTCATTACAGAATATGAGAATTTTTGTTTATGCACTAACCCTCTAATGAGAACTGTCTTGAGTTTGGTGTGAAGGAAGTTTTCAAGGATCAAGCGAGAAGGGTGATATTATGTGATCAAGAAGAGTGAAAAGCTAAGCTTGGGGATGCCCCCGTGGTTCATCCCCAGCCATATTCAAGAAGACTCAAGCGTCTAAGCTTGGGGATGCCCAAGGCATCCCCTTCTTCATCAACAACTTATCAGGTCATCTCTAGTGAAACTATATTTTAATTCTTTCACATCTTATGTGCTTTACTTGGAGCGTCTGTGTGCTTTTGTTTTTGTTTCCTGAATAAATTCGGATCCTAGCAATCCTTGTGTGGGAGAGAGACACGCTCCGCTTTTTCATGTGAATACTCATGTTCTTCACTTATATTTGTTGAGTATTCTTAACTAGCTACTGCAGTGCTTTTAGCTCCTGTTTTTCATGCATCTCTTTGAGCTGTTAGCACGTGTTTATAAATACTCTCTTGCTGCATTATATTATCATTTGGAGAGTTTATGTTTAAGTAAGTTGCTTGGTGTTTGCTTGGAAGAAAGAAAATGCTGCATGTGGTAGTGGTATGAAAACTTGCATAATCTTGTAGATCATTGAAACTTTGATAACTTGATTCTTTGCAAATGTTTTGAGATATTTAGATGGTAAAGCTTGCTGGTTAATTAAGTTAAAATCATTAGTGGATTGTTGTCTTTAAGCTTGTACCGTACTACAAACTATACTAAAATTGTTGAAGGTGTAGTTGGACTTGATAGCTTTCCATGTCTGAAAGTTCATCGTAGTAACTAAGTTGTGCTGAAGGTCGAGGGATCTAACGGGGTACTTGTACCGCCGTGAACGGCCCTTCTTGGAGTGAATTTTAATCATGCTCTTAATGTTGAACCTGCTAGTTGTTTGCAATAAACTTGTGAGTTCTTTTTGACTAATGTTAAGCTACGGTTTTTGGCACTTCCACCATCCAAATTTGCTAGCCTCTTCGGTGCTGTGCATTGCCTTCTGCTCACATTGAGAGTTGTGCATACTTCGCCGTACATCCAACCCCGTGGGAGGACTTCCTCTTGTTCTCCTACACATAAGCCTATACATCTTCCTCAAAACAACCACCATACCTACCTACCACAGCATTTCCATAGCTGTTCCGAGATATATTGCCATGCAACTTCCATTTACATTACATGACTTGTTGTCATTCATCACTTATATATTGCTTTGCATGATTCTATACAGCTGATGTGTGGTTTACCCATGTTACGCTAGATCATTGCATATCCTGCTACACTGGCAGAGGCATACAGTTTCATACATCATGTTTTGTTCATTATGAGTTATTTGTACCAAAAAGTTTGTAATCATATTAGAGTGTTGCCCCTGCTAGAAAAGAGCCATGGAGGCCATCGAAAAGTGAAACAGAAAAAGAAAAAAATAGAAAAAAAAAAAAAAAGAAAAAAAAGAATAAAGAAAAAGGGGGCAACACTACTATCCTTTATCAACTTGTGCTCATGTTTAGCACCTGCATTATTCATAGTCATCATTTGTGCTCATGTTTAGCACCTATACTCCATGTGAGAGAGTTTTCATGTTCTACTAGTATAACTATGTGGGGAATTTACACTATAGAACTTGGGTTGTATATTCCAATGATGAGCTTCCTCAAAAGTGCTCTAGGTCTTCATGAGCAACCAAGTTGGATGCACCCCCACTAGTTCCATTGGAGAGCTTTCATACACATATAGCTCTATGTGCATCCGTTGCATGGCAATCACTACTCCTTACATAGCTTCGATTATAAGACTTCCTCTTGTCTAATGATCACTTATAGCTTTGTGAGACTTTCTTCCATTGGCCTTCCAAACCCCCATTAATGTTCTCTTTGCCATAACATCCTGGTGCCAATACCAAATGCTTGCGCTCACCGGTTGAGTAGACTTCGAAACAGTTGATTCATGACGTTCATGTTTATGTTTACTTGGCTGAATCCTTCTGTGTTATGAAAATTTGCTTGATGCTTGGATTGAAGGATAGAACTCCTACGCTGGATACTTAAACCATCTTTAATGAACCTTGTACGGTTTCATGTCTTTAAAGCAATCATTCATGAAAACTTTTAGCTTGTTTGACTAACTTGCTTTGTTATCTCTTATATCAACTATAGACATTTGCTTTGAATGATTTGATCTCAGCTCACATGCCTTACATTATTATTGGATCAAGATTATGTTGGTAGCATGTCACTTCAGAAATTATTTTCTTTTTATCGTTTATCTACTCGAGGACGAGTAGGAACTAAGCTTGGGGATGCTTGATACGTCTCCAACGTATCTATAATTTCTGATGTTTCATGCTTGTTTTATGTATCATTGTCACATGTTTTATATGCATTATATATCATTATTATACATTTTCTGGGACTAACCTATTAACAAGATGCCACAGTGCCAGTTCCTGTTTTCTGCTGTTTTTGGTTCCAGAAAAGCTGTTCGGGCAATATTCTCGGAATTCGACGAAACAAAAGATAAACCTCCTATTTTTCCGAGGGACACACGGAGCTAGAAGGGCAAGCCAGGGGAAGGCCCACGGCCTCCAAACCACCTCTTGGGGCGGCTGGGCCCACAGGCGCGCCGGGAGGTGAGGAGGGAGCCCAGGACCTCCGCCGACATCGCCCCTTCGCCTATTTAGTCACCCCGACGCGAAAACCCTAAATATATATCTAATACTCCAGAAAGACTTCCGCAGCGCCATCGCCATCGCGAGACCTCGTTTCGGGGGTCAGAAGTTCCTGTTCTGGCACCCTGCCGGGACGGGGAATTGCCCCCGGAGTCATCTCCATCGACACCATCGCCATCTTCATCGCCGCTGCTGACTCCCATGATGAGGAGGGAGTAGTTCTCCCCGAGGCTGAGGGCTCTACCGGTAGCTATGTGGTTTATCTCTCTCTCCCATGGTGTGATCTTTATGTGATCATGAGTATTGCTAGTATCGCTGAATTCATATGTAATGTTTATGCTACTCAACTGATTGTATCTAGTTTCTGGAGTCATTGCGACAACACGGTATCAAGGTGACAGTGTGGGTACTTGTGTGACTCTATGAATAATTTAGACATTTATCATGGTTTATTCTTGGGAATTGTGGTGTTTGTTTACTCAGACTTTGAGTAGTGCTTTTGCAGCCCTACACATAGTACTCTTGTGTTATCAAGAAGGAGAATAATCTCGAGTATCATTTACTTGCATTCAGTTGTGCTAACATGTTGAGAGGTACCACTAGTGAAAGTATGATCCCTAGGCCTTGTTTCTAAGCATTGAAATACCGTTTACATCAAGTTCTGCTACATGTTTGCTTGCTGCCATCTTTATTTCAGATTGCAGTTACTACTTATAATCATCCATATTACTTGTATTTCACTATCTCTTCGCCGAACTAGTGCACCTATACATCTGACAAGTGTATTGGGTGTGTTGGGGACACAAGAGACTTCTTGTATATTAATTGCAGGGTTGCTTGAGAGGGATATCTTTGACCTCTACCTCCCTGAGTTCGATAAACCTTGGGTGATTCACTTAAGGGAAACTTGCTGCTGTTCTATAAACCTCTGCTCTTGGAGGCCCAACACTGTCTACAAGAATAGAAGCACACGTAGACATCACATTGCTTTGTGCATCGGTTTGTGCTCTCCACGAGGATTCGTGGAAGTTGAAAGTTTGTGAGCTTGTTACTCTTGGGTCTTTGGACCCTAGTCGCCTTTGTGGTGGTTGAAACCTTTTGTGGTCATTTGGTAGCCATCCGGGAGCCCCCAATCCAGTTGTGGGTTCTGCCCCGGGTTGTTGTTGTAAAGGCTATGGATTCCGCCTCGAAGAATTCCTATAGTGGAAGGTGAACCAAACCTTTTGTGGTGCGGTTCATCGGAGAAGAAGTTGAAGCCTTTGTGGCGTTGAGACCAACCTGTTGTGGTGGCTCACACCTCTCCAATGAGACGTACTCCCCTAAAAAGGAGGAACTCAGGAATACATCCTCGTCTCCGTGTGCCTCGGTTATCTCTATACCCGAGCTCTTTACTTATGCACTTTACATTGTGATAGCCTTCGTGCTTGAAGTACTCTCTATTGCTATCACCTTGTTGCTTGTCTTGCTTAGCATAAGTTGTTGGTGCACATAGGTGAGCCTAGTATTTAGGTTGTTGGCTTGTTAATTTAAACACCTAGTTTTATTCCGCAATTATCAAGCCTAAACCGGAAAAGTTTTAATCGCCTATTAACCCCCCTCTAGGCGACATCCTTGTCCTTTCACTTCTTCAGAGACAACAAAAGAAAACAGCTCACTCTTTTCAACTGGGAAAGTGAAGGTTTGGATCATCCCTAATTGGATGTGTGCCAGCTTTGGAGAGACTTCTTGGAAGTTGTAATCTGGAATTGGGTTGTTTTGTTTCAGCATCTGCTCTTGTGCATTGTTACCAATTTCCACCTCTATCTGTTCATTGTTCCCAATGTCTTCTTCAATATCATAATAAGAAGACATGATATTTGCAAGTCCATCACCCAGTTGTGATATTTCAGAATTACTAGCAAAACCACTGCTGCCCCTCATGAAATCTGGCAATAGCCACAAATCTGCATAATTTGGAGTTAGAAGAAAATCCAATAGAGAAAGGTGGTGTGCAGTATCAGGCCCAAGTTGGCCCAGTTTCTCATTTTGGCCCACTTCATTTTATTGCAACAAGGGCTGCTGCATATTTGCATTCTAGGCGGCAACGGGTTCATCATCCAGTATGATAGCATTTTTAGCATTAGCTATTGGGCCCTGCTCTGCAAGTGTCCCATTGTTTTGCTGCAATTCTTGCTCCATTTCTTCAATAATATTGTCCTGACCTCCACCATTAACTGAACCATCACTATCAAATTAATAATTTGCTGCAGTCAAGCTGCTATTGATAGGTTGTTCATGTTGAACATTTGGTGTCAGCTCCTCAGCTTCAATAGCCTGCATGAGGTCTTGCATAGCAGCATTAGGGTGTTCTTCTTCCATTGGCTGTGGGCTCTCAACTTCAGGAGCTGCCCAATGGCCCCATCCTATCATATCTTCATTATTGTTGTTGTTCTCGGGCCCTGCTCATCATCTCCTTGCCCAAAATCAGGTAGAGAGTGTGGGTCCACACCATCACCAGGGAGAGGATCTTCATCAGCTGGTCCACCACCAAGAAGATTTTCTAGAAGCACTTCAACAGAAAAAGTCCAAGACTATGCTTCAGGACTATCTCATTCAGTATACCTGAGAATTTTTGGTATATCTCGAAGTTCAGTAACCCTCAGGTTAGCTGTGATTCTTGCTTTGTTTGTTGGGTCCTTTTCCACATCATCAGCTTCCCAATATCACAAAAAGCAGCAGCAGCAGCAAGATCTTCCGTGCTCCAGTTATCAAGGGGTGGCCCTACTATCATGACCCAACATTCACGATGAATATAAGCACGACACCGGTTGTTCCCTTGATTATGTACAGTTTAACAAAGTTCACTTGGACATCATCAAAGGGTGTGGGAAACTCTCAAACTACTCGGTGCACGGTGAAGGTAAGGGCATCTCCAGCTGCCCCCCCCCCCCCCCCCCAGCGCCCCCCAAGGCCCAAAATAGCGCCGAATCCTCCCAGTCGCCTTCCCCAGAAGCACAGATAGCGCCGTTTGGGCCAAAATTAGCGTCGGCGCTCCCAGGCCGAACCCAGGCTGCTGGGGGACAACTGGGGGCGCTGGCGTGAAGCGAAAGCGCGCGAAAACTCGGCGGGCCCGTCCAGTCAGTGACCTGGGTGAAAATGGCGTGAAATGGAGGTGAAAACGCGACGTCCTCATCCCCTCGGCTCCCGCGTTGGTCAAATGTCTGCCGGACTAATGGCGTGTGGACTGCCGCGCCGTCAGCGGCGGCCGTCGACGCGTCCAATCGCGTGCCACGCACCGGAGTAATGGCGCGCCACCGCCTCACCTCCCTCAGCGCTATAAAACCTCCCCGCGCCGTTGCAGTTCACACACCTAGCCTTCTCTCGCCTTCCCTCTCCGCTTCTCTCCCCCGAGCACTCTCCCCCGAGCAATGGCGGAACGCTTCCCCGGTGACAACGCGACAGCGAACGGCTTCGGCCGCCGCTTCCTCCACCCCGAGGAAGCGAGGATGCTCAACAAGGCGGGGTACCCGACGGCGCCGGACATGCGTGTCCCTGGCGAGTGGCGGCTGAACGCGGGCGGCGTCCCCGTGCCTTCCCCACCGGAAGGCGCAGACCGCGCGTCTACGCGATCCAAGAGGTCCTCGCCGGCCTCTTCGAGGAGCAGGCGGAGGACCCGCGCTAGGATCCGGCGAACCATGCGTTCTGGACGGAGTTCTTCGTCCAGCGCCACCGGCGGGAGATGGAAGACACGGGGCGCAACAACGCCGTCTCCGGTCGCAAGAACGCCGGAGGCCGACGGCAGTGGTGGGGCGCTCCAGGACGTACACTCACGTACGTCCTGGAGTACATCGCCGGCGGCAACAGGCCGCGGCTCACGATGCCACCGCCACCTCCGCCCATCTCCCGGCGCATCGGCGCGACGTCCTGGCTGCCCAGAAGGATGGGTGCGGCATCATCGTCTTCTTCGTCGGGCCCGCGCTCCTCCTCGACGCCTGGCTCCTCCTCCACACCGCGCTCCGCGCCCATGCCGGCGTTCGCTCGGGTCAAACCCGAGCCGGAGGACACCCCGCCAAGGAGGCCGAGCGGCGGCATCGTCCTCGACTCGGGGCGCCGCATCCCCTCGCCGCCCCATGGCCATCTCCGCCTCGTCAGGCCCAAGACGGAGCCTGGCACCGGCCACGCTTCGTCGAAGAAGAAGAAGGCCCCGGCGAGGGAGTGGACGGCGCCGCCTGAGTACATCAGGGCGGCGATCAAGATGGAGGCGCCGGACGACCCCAAGGAATTCCAGGCGAGAAGCTCGCCCTGGCCGTCTCCCTCAACGACATCCCGTTTTCTTGTGGCTTCTGAGTTCGCCTAAGCCTGGTCGCGGGAGCAGCACGCGAAGGAGGAGGTGGCGCGCCAGTAGTGCCTCCTCGACCAGGTGGCGGCGAACCGCCGTTCTGCCCGTCGTCCTTCTTCTCCCCCACCACCGGCGAGCAGCCACGACGTCATAGTCCTCGACGACAGCGATGAGAAGTACTACGTGCCCGGGCCGAGCAGGTGGCACGGCGACGACGACGACGCAGGACCGAGCCGCGCCCCGGACGCGTCGTCGAGCGATTCCGACGACGACGGCGGCGACTACACAAACTTCTACAGCCAGCTGGGCATGTAGAGCGGCGTATTTTAGTTTAATTTTATGTTTTTAAGCCTTTATATTTGTAATCGCCTGAACTATGCGAATTTCGCCTATATAAGTATGAAATTCACCTAAATTTGAAAGTTTCGCCTAAATTCATTTTTTTTTATTTTTGGGTTTGTTCCTGGGTTTCAGCACGGCTGGGAAAACGTCATCCCCAGGGCGCAAAATAGTTTCGATGCAACCCCAGGTGGCCCGAATAGCGCCGGAATTCGGCCTGGAGGGCACAACGGCTGAAGATGACCTAACTGCCCGACGTTAAGGGGTGAAATGTGAGAGTTAATAAGAGCTATAAACGCCATGTTTCGGGAGGAAGGGCAGTACTCGATGCACTGCTAGCCGTAGGTTACATTCAGTTTCGTCAGTCCGTCAGTTAGCAGTTCGTTTGTAAGGCCAAGCAAGCGTGTGATCTATTCACGACTTGGTCCCTACTTCTGTCTTCATGTGGAATAAGTTTTTTTTTTTGAAGGGCAGTACCGTAGGGGAGAACCCCTACAGTGTGATTTTCGATTTTCAATTGAAGTCACCAAAAAGATGACCTCCCACGGCAGTCCAATACAAGAGAGGGGGTTCAGGGGGATCAAAACTAAAAGGAAAATACATGAATGAATTAGGTAAAGAGAGTTCTAGTCCAAGTAATCAGGGGAGCCACAAGATTGTCCTTGACTCTGTGACGGTGAAGCAAGATGTCACTCTGAAACTGAACCCTCCAAGCTCTCTGGGTGTCTGGCTTTTCTCCAAAAATGAGGTCATTTCGAACCTTCCAAATATTCCAGGCGACACATGCAACAACCTCCATATAGCAAGGGCCAGTATAAGTCCCACCTGCATCGACAAGGCGAGTGGATATAGAATCTAGTCCATTCCAGTTTATTCCAACAAAATCCCAGCAAGCAACTGCAAAGGGCACAAGAAGAACAAGTGGTCTCTTGATTCCAGCACGGATTGGGAGCAGAGTACACAATGAGGACCATCATCAAAATTCCAGTGTTTACGGATCATCAGATCCTTAGTGTTCAGGCGATCATGAACCAGAAGCCACAAGAAAACTCTGAGCTTTGGCAAGCATTTCGAGGCCCATACAAGATCGAGTGCTCTGTTTTGGGGGACACGCGAGAAAATGAACTTGTAGTACTTGGCAGCAGTATAGGAAGCATTACCCCAAGCAAAATTCCTGCAGTCCGCATTGTCATGACTGGCAGCAACGGCCAGAATTTCGGTTACTTGTTCATATTCCTCATAAGCTTCGTCAGAAAGTGGCAATGCATAAGAGCGCCCAGGTTCAGTGCTATTCATCATTGCAGCCACCGAAACATCTTCATTCAGGGTGTAAGAAAAGAGATGGGGGAACGCATCACACATGAGGGCACCACCATGCCAGTAGTCTTTCCAGAAAAGGGTCAGCTCGCCGGTGCCAATAACTGAAATTGTTTCATGTGGAATAAGTCGTCGCCTTGATCCCGTTGTCGGATGGCAGGAGGCGATGGATCATGGTGGCTTAGGGGGACTTTGGGATGCGCCGGGAGCAGATGCCGCCCGGTTCAACGAAGCATTTTCCATGGCACTGTCCACTAATTCAGTCGTGGCCTGAAGATGAGCAAATTTCAGTTGAGTTTCTAACAGAAGTATACGAGGAGAAACATAAAAGGCTGTCTGTCGTGCGCGCGCAGAAACACCTTGTCCAAATCGTTGTTTATCACTGTGTGAGTGATTATTCTCCTCGCTGAGCTTTAGCTCGACTAGGTTGGTAACTACAAACATTACAAATGGATCTGGCCTTTAATAAGAGCTAGTAGCTGACAGTAGTTGTAAATGGTTATCAATCAATCAGATAATACTACAAATTGATAGATCAGGTCGTTAACAAGAGCTACTAGCTGACAGTATTTGTAGATCGGTACTGCTGTTGTACCCAGATGTCCTCCAAACTCCACTTGTCGTTGTCTCTGGATTCTCCCAATTCAAAGTCTGGGAACACCACGGACTCCGCGCCGTCGTCGCAGACACGAGCGAGGAGCTCCGACCAGCTCCCGTCGAACATGTCATCGCTCCGCGCGCTTCCGCTGCCACACTGCTCGCTACCTGACCAATCCTCCGCGCCGCCGGCGTTCATGACAAGCTGGTTGGACGGGAACTGCAGCTCTAGAGATACCGATGAACCTGCCCGGCTCGCCGTCGTCACCATCGTGGCCGTTTCAGGTGAATGGCACATGCCGATACCGCTGCGGCCAGCCAACGAACTGTTCGGAGCAAGGTACATGGGCAGCTCCGCGCGTTCCAGGCTGGGCGTGGAGGTGGCCTGGATCCTCTCGACGAGGCGCGGCATCCAGATGTGCCTCATGACGTCGCCGAACTGTTTGCTGTCGACGTCGCACCTGAGCTGCTTGGCGTGCTTCTGCACCCTGGTCCTCCAGTAGTTCTTGATCTCGTTGTCCGTCCTCCCCGGCAGCTCCTGCGCGATCTTGGACCAGCGGTTGCCCCACCGGAAATGGAGCTCCAGGACGAGCAGCTGCTCTTGCGGCGTGAAGTCGCCGCGTCGGACGTCGGGGCGGAGGTAGTTGAGCCACCGGAGCCGGCAGCTCTTGCCCGTGCGCCTCAGCCCGCGGCGAGAGCCAGCTCGTTCCACCGGCCCTCACCGTGCGCGGCGACGTAGCCGGCAAGGAGCGCGTCCTCCTCCAGCGTCCACGGCCCTCTCCGGAGGTCAGCCGCCGATGCCGCCCTGCCACAAGGCTGCTCCGTCCAAATCGTGTCCATTACTGTCCACACGGAGTTGAAGTGATCTAGAATTCTACAGTCTGAAGTAGTGAAGTGAGCTCGAGCTTGCAGCCCTGGAGTAAGTTGTCGTTGTTTCTTGGTGTGAAATTGTTAGTGTGACGATCCAGGAGATGGGGATGGTTGATTATATAGTGGAGGAAGACGTGTGGTCTGGTCAAAGGCGAATATGAGGACTGCCGCAGTAGCGCTAAGTCCTGCCGCAAAAAGGACAGGGATGCTACTGCGAAAGGGAAATGCTAATTTTAAATGAGAAAAAAAGGTGTGCGCGCGCGTGTTGTTGGATAGCATCGGTCTCATACCCAGTTCAGTTGGGTATGACTGCTTGACTACTGAGGTTTGAACGTTGACCCGTTGAAGTGATGCGTGCATGACCTTTCTTCGGCTACAAACCACGATCGCCTTTTCATCTCTCTCTCCCCCACAGGTGACAGCCATGAGTTCGGCAGGAGACATGAGAGCTTATTTAGCAGCCAAGGACTAGACCCAATCATTTGGGAGAGATAGGCCCAGATTTTAGTTCAGTTTCGTGTCAATCCAGGTGAACCTTTTTTTTTTCTCCCCCGTGCAAGCTGTGTTTTGTGCGCAGTTTGTATTTTGCCTTCTTAATCAGTTCTTTGTATGGGGTCAGAAAGTCAAGGAGGATACTCTAATAATGTATTTACAATATATTGACATTGAATCGATTCCCTTGTTGTGGAACAAACAGGTATAGGACCCACGCGGTAGACTGACCGGCGCCGTTGTTCAGCCTTCCGCATGGCGGATCGACCAGCGCTTCACCCCGGAAGCCACTATCCGACTGTATCTACCCTACTGTCTAAACCCTAGCCGCACCATTCCTCCCCTCTCTGTCTGCGTCGTCTCATTCTTGCCTCCTCCACTCCCCGTTCCCGTCCTCATCCACCAACGCCGGCACCATGCCACGCCGGCTACCCACCATTTACGGAAGCTCACACCAGAGCGTCGCGCAGAGATCGAGGCAAAGTTCCACGCCCGTGAGGAGGCTCTTGCTCGTCCTACGATTGAGGACCAGACGGAGATGCGCTCCGCCCGGTAGTGTGGCCGCGGACGTGGCCATGTGAGGAGGTCCTGCGAGGCCGAGGCCGTGGCCTAATATGGTTCAATGACCCTCGACGAGGCGCGGGAGGAGTTTTGCCTTGCCATGGAGACAGAGTGCCTCTCCCTCTTGTCATTTATTATTTGTTTTGAGTACGGTGACCATAGCCGTAAACATAGCAAGAGACGGTTTTCTTGTCTTTAGTCGTTAAAAACTGTTCCACGGAAGCAAAAATCAGACATCTAATAAACGGCCTTAGATGTTGCGTGTTTTTTATCCAGATGTTCCTGATTTTTCTTTGGCTTTCACGGTGTTCATGATCCGAAGATAGGTAGAGAAGAAAAGTGTCGTGCAAACCAGTAGAGACTTTTTGCTCCGAGCTCGAGTGATCCCAATTTAAAAAATTGAAAATCATATTTATGAGTTTCAAAAATTCTGAAAAAAACTCTGTGTGTAGCCGATAGTATATTCCACGAACGTGTAAAATATCAACTCCAAATATTGAGCTATACAAAAATGACAAATTGTGGATCTAAATATGCCTATTTTCAAATTGAAAGGATCGAGTAGGTTGACTAGAGGGGGGGGGGGGGGTGAATAGGCAACTACCAATTTTAATTTTCTTTTCAACAAGTTAAGGAATTGCTCAAATATAAGTTCTCTAGATATGCAACTAGGTGAACAATCCTATATGATGAGCAAGAAGCTAGCTAACAAGATATACTAAACAAGGTAAGCTAGCAATACAAGTAAAGGTATATATAAAAAGGATAAGCACACGGTGACACGGAGATGATTCCCGAAGTTCACTTCCCAATGGAAGCTACGTCTTCGTTGGAGCGGTGCGGGGTCACAAGTGATCCCCGAATAGCCGTGATATGGCACACCGTATCTCCTCCACTATATGATGCCCTCGAGGTCGGCAACAAACCTTTACAAGGATGAGGCACACTCCACAACCGAATTGGAGGCTCTCACCAATTCCCACGGCTTCCAAAGCCGCAAGAATCACAAGGCCGGGGCACGTCTCCACAACCGAATTGGAGGCTCCCGGCTAGTCCCCGCGGCTCCCAAAGCCACAAGAACGACCAACGACCGTCTCGGGTTCCAATGAACCCAAGATGCACAAGTTCCTCTAAGGAATGGATATGGAAATCAAATCGCTTTGGTGGAAGGGTAGATCTAGGTCAACTCTCCCAAGTCCTAGAAGGACAAGGTGTTTGAGTGGCTAGGGAGAGAGATCTACCAAGTTTAAGCTTGCAACAATGGTGGGGAGATATTTCTGGTCGTGGTGCCCTCTCCAATGTAGGAGAAGGCCTTTATATACTGCCCCCAGATTCTAGCCGTTGCAGACAGGTAAATCGGATAATCCGATTCAAGTCATCGGATTATCCGATGGAATCGGATAATCCGATCAGACAATCATCGGATAATCCGAACAGCGTCAGTGAAGATTTCTTTCAGTCCTTAGCAGAATTCCAGCGAAATCTTGATCATCGGATAATCCGATATTTCCAACTCGGATAATCCGAACATCTTCAGTGTGAATTTCTTCTAGTCCTTAGCAGAATTCCAGCGAAATCTTGATCATCGGATAATCCGATATTTCAACTCGGATAATCCGAACAACTTCAGTGTGAGATTTCTTCTAGTCCTTAGCAGAATTCCAGCGAAATCTGCAAATCGGATAATCCGATACTTCAACATCGGATAATCCGATTACTTCAGCAACAAAACTGGCTCTTTTCAACTCCCTTTTTGGTTTCGATGCAAAGATGTTTTACACACTTAAAACCTGCATCACTTGATTCACATGTTAAATTGTCACTAGTGTTGTTGCCTAACACACAAAACACAAGGGATTAATAAATGTCCTTTCAATCTCCCCCTTTTTGGTGTTAGATGACAACACTAGGATTTGCAAGGAAAGCATAGTTATATATTATCTAGATTCCCGAGCTTAAGTCATGAGAAGCTCCCCCTGAATGTGTGCATATAATTAAATTGCATTGGAATACAAATGCAATACATATAGGAGGAGGACACTTCCAAATATTGAGGAAACTAGATGGAGACATATCAAAATAGGTTGAGTTTCGATAGTGGACTATACCTTGTGCATAATAGAGTAGAAATGAACCTTAGCACAAGAATACAACTCATAACCATATTAGAAATCCATATGTCTCATAACTTAAAGGTTCACACACATAAGTTCCACATGAAAACACAACACAAATAAGTTCGACATAAATGGACACAAGCGCAACAAGAATGGTAAAAGCATATGCTTGTGCCCGAAACCCATGCAAATCCCACACGGAGACCTAATAGAACTACTTCTCCCCCTTTGGCATCGAAACGCCAAAAAGGGAAAAGAGCGATGCTACGACCCAAGTAGATCACTCCGTCGCAGAGGCATCATCATCATCAGTGTCATCACCATCCCTTCTGAAGACTCATAAGTACGGGCACGAGTGTAGGATGGACGGGAAGGGCCGGCAGACGCTGTCTCTAGCAGATGAGACTCAAGCTGAGTCCATGGAAACTGAGAGCCCTCGTTCCACTGAGCAAAAGAGAGAGGAGCAGACTCTGGAGGATCATTTGGGAGGCGAGGAAGGTGCTTGAGAATGTTCTCCTGCCTAGATAAGTGTCATATTGTCCCCTCCGGATGTCAGCATTCATGCACAGATGTTCCTCTGGAACCAGTTGAGTTTCTTGGGCGGAGCAAAGGAAGGAACCGAGACGGACGAGTGGCACCACGACGAGCATCACCCATGAAGGAACCACGGGCAGGAGCTGCAGCAGCAGAAGATGGAATGACCTCTTTCCTCTTCTGATAAACCTTCTTGTACGTATGGGGCTCCATATCATACCGGTTGAAGTTGTGGTTCTTCAGAGTGTCCTTGATGAGCATCATGATGTAAGGAGCATACGGAATAGTGAGCCCACTGACCAAAGAGTCATACAACTCACGAAAGATAAAATGCATCACATCCACTGTAAAATCCTCTTCAGGGTTTTCATTCTCAACAATTTTCTTAGCAAGGCAAAGCAGATTTGCAAGAGGAGCAACTATATTGTCATTGTTACCTCCACTGGGAGCAATAGTTGAGCGGAAGATGATCGCAAGCTGGTCATAGAGGGGCAGGAGGCCCTTTTTTCACCAATAATTGCACCAGCCCCATACATATCCTTCATTATGTTTTTGTTGAACTTCTCAACAGTGTGCATAGTGTAACCATGGGAGGAGGTTGCTCTGGTAGGGTGCATAGCCAAGAAGAGTAGACAACCGAGCAAAGGAGGATGTGCACTGAGTGCGACCCGTCATCCACTTCATGGTCTTTATGTGGTCAGTCTCGATCACCAAGGTGGAGAAAAACTGCAGAATCATTTCCACATTGTAGGGGCATTGCTTCTCAATGAGTGAAACCAAGCCCATCTGTTCAATCACATCTGCAGCTTGAGCATAACTGGCCTTGGCCTTGATATCTCGCATTCTGTAGGGCTGCATCGGGCGAATAGGATGGTTATAGTGCTTATAGATGTCATTGTATATATATATCTGCTCCATGCACCAGAAGTTGGGATCTTCAATATCATCATCTCTTGGCATACTCGTATACCAGTTGGACTGACGGACTCGGGCATAGTCAATTGGGTTCATGGTCAAATAGTTGGGGCGAGTTTCCTTGAGCTTCTTGGTTCTATGAGCAACTTGCTTCTTCTTCATGGGTTGCTTGCCTTTTCTAGCATGTTTCTGTGGAGGACTACCCGAATCACGACTGCCGGAACCACCTGTGAGATAGAATAATAGATGGATAGCATAGATGAGTACACACAAGTCACAGAGCAAGGAATGGTACAATGTACACTAGAAGAGCATCCCTAAGTTGAGTCTACTAAGTCCTGGACAAATCAAGATGTGGCTGAAAAATAGCACTGAGCAATTTCGGATAATCCGATTCAGTATGAATCGGATAATCCGACTGGTCGGAATATCCGGTTCAGACTGAATCGGAAAATCCGATCTGGATCTGGCAGCAACAAAGTGATTCAAGTCCTAGGTCTAGCAGTAGATCGACAATAAGGGGGGCTAGCCTAGTGTTCTAAGTACCAAGGGGAACCACAACCACCAGCCAAAACAACTTCTTCCAAAGATTTAGGTGAGGAACACCTAGGAGATGAGAGAGAAGAAGTTACCCTCGTCCATTGAGGAAAAAGCTTCGGTGAATGGGTTCCCGGGGAGGAGGAGCACCAAATCCGGCCAAATGCCGGAGTTGGGGCGGCCGGAGATGCCGGGGAGGAGCGGGAGAGAGGGGCGGCGTTGGTGGAGAGAGGGGTCGGGGGTGGAGAAAGACTCGAATGAGCCCTTCACCCCGACCCCTGTCTATTTGGAGACAAACCGCCAAATCGGATAATCCGATTTTGACTTGGATCGGATATTCCGATAGTCGGATAATCCGAGCAAGTCAGAATCGGATAATCCGATTTTCAGGATTTCGTTAGAAATTCTGGCCTGCTAACCCTTTCTCCTCAGTTTCAAAATAGGACTTGTGTGCATAAGATGAAGTGTTTTTAGGAAGATAGGCTTGGGATAAGATTGTCAAACTGACATTGGTACTCCACACTCAAACTTGCAAAAATCGAACACGGAAATGCCAAGATGAGTGGGTTTCCCATAAAACCAACAATAGGACCAAAATTCCAAATGATTTTCAATTAAGACCGAAAAGAACCAACTCTTCATAAAGAAGAGGGCGGTGGCCAAGGCCACCATGTATGAGTTTGTGGTGTGACACCGCGAAGATGTATCTCGGGTTCACGGCCACTACTCGTCATTTAAGCTCACAATTCATGAAATGAAAATATAGAGACAAAATGAGTTCTTACTATCGGCATAATGGGGGGAGGGATAGCCCAATGGATTAGGACCGCACTCCCCCTATGTCCATGCCTACACCTAAACCAAATAAGTATCGTCTAATATGGGTAGGTATGCAAGAAATCCACTAAATCCAATTGGATATGTCCACCACATTGAGTTCTCCTCTCAACTCCTTGAATCTTGCTTCACCAAGAGGCTTCGTGAACATATCGGCGAGTTGATGCTTGGTGTTGACATACTTGATTGCAATATCACCCTTCTCAACATGGTCTCGAATAAAATGATACCGAATCTCAATGTGCTTGGTCTTGCCATGAAGAACCGGGTTGTGTGCAATTTTAATAGCACTTTCATTGTCACATAAAAGAGGCACTTTGTCACAAATGACACCATAATCCTTTAAAGTTTGCCTCATCCATAATAATTGTGCACAACAACTACCGGCGGCGATGTATTCGGCTTCGGTGGATGACGAGGCCACACAATTTTGCTTCTTGGAAGACCAACTCACAAGGGACCTACCAAGGAATTGGCATGTACCCGAAGTTGATTTTCTATCCATTTTGCAACCCGCCCAATCCGCATCCGAATAACCAACAAGATCAAAGCTTGTACCATGGGGATACCAAAGACCATAGTTGGGAGTATCCAACAAATATCTTAGAATCCTTTTGACCGCGGTTTCATGACTTTCCCTAGGACTTGATTGGAATCTTGCACACATACCCACACTAAACATAATATCCGGTCTAGATGCACAAAGGTAAAGCAAAGATCCAATCATAGAACGATAAAGCTTTTGATCAACTTCCTTACCATCCGGATCTAAGTGAAGATCCGCCTTGGAGTCCATGGGAAACTTATATGGCTTGGCATTGTTCATATCAAATTTCTTGAGCATGTCCTTAATATACTTGGCTTGACATAAGAATGTTCCTTCTCGAAATTGGTGGATTTCAAAGCCAAGAAAATAATTCAATTTTCCCATCATGGACATCTCAAATTCCTTGGTCATTAGCTTGCCAAATTGATCACTAAATTCACGGTTAGTGGAACCAAAGATAATATCATCAACATATATTTGGCATACGAAAAAATCTCCATTTACCCTTTTTGTAAAAAGAGTGGGATCTATTACCCCAATTTCAAAGCCACGGTCTACTAAGAACTCCTTGAGATGATCATACCAAGCACGTGGAGCTTGCTTGAGCCCATAAAGAGCCTTATGTAGTAAGTAGACGTGGTTAGGAAATTTAGGGTCTTCGAAACCCGGTGGTTGTTTAACATACACCAATTCATTTAGTGGACCATTTAAGAAAGCACTTTTAACATCCATTTGATATAAGACAATATTATGAGTAGATGCATAAGCAATTAGTAAGCGAATGGATTCAAGTCTAGCAACGGGGGCATAGGTTTCACCGTAGTCGACTCCTTCGATTTGGGTGTAGCCTTGTGCAACCAATCTTGCTTTGTTGCGAATGACTTGACCATGTGAGTCTTGCTTGTTCTTAAATATCCACTTGGTTCCAATGACATTATGGGAGGAGTCATTGGGTCTTTCCACTAATGACCATACTTTGTTGCGCTCGAAGTTGTTCAACTCTTCATGCATAGCCGCAACCCAATCCATGTCTTCAAGAGCATCATATACCTTGAGAGGTTCTAAGCTAGACAAACAAGAGACATGACCACAAAAGTTAGATAATTGATTGCGTGTGGACACACCTCTACGGATACTCCCAAGGATATTTTCTTTGAAGTGTTGTTGGTAATCCAATTTTGATGCACGCCGGATGACCCGGCGTTCCGAGGCTTGACCAATTGTTTCACCAACACAAATATCTTCATCATTGCCTTTATCTTGCTCATGGTCAACCGAAGTGGAGTTCTTGGAGTTGTGGGTTCATTATGTTCTTGTTCACCACTAGAGTTGGGTGGGTCTTGACCATCTTCTTGATCAATATTTGAGGTGGATGGCTCAACTTGAGTAGAACTTGTTCCTTCTTCTTGAGTATCATCAATAGGTCCTTCAATAGGAATTAGTTCTCCAATCCCCATAGTTCTTATGGCTTGAGATGGAGATCATCACCTACATCATCATGATCAATATGCTCCGCTTGGGAGCCATTATCCTCGACAAACTCCACGTTCATAGATTCTTCAACACACCCGGTGGATATGTTGTAGACCCTATAAGCATGAGACTTTGCGGCATATCCAACAAATATACCATCAAAAGATCTAGATTCAAATTTAGCAATTTTGCAACCTTTAATGTAAACATGGCATTTGCATCCAAAGACTCGAAAGTAAGATACATTTGGCTTTTTACCGGTGAGGAGTTCATATGGTGTCATGTCCTTGAGAGGACGGAAGAAGAGCCGGTTTGAGTAATGACAAGCGGTGTTGATGGCTTCGGCCCAAAAGTTGTATGGGGAATTAAACTCGGCCATCATAGTTCTTGCCATATCAATAAGAGTGCGGTTCTTCCTTTCGGCAACACCATTTTGTTGGGGAGTATATGCAGCGGAATATTGGTGTTGAATGCCCTCCCCACTTAGGAAATCATCCATAGTGTAATTCTTGAACTCCGTACCATTGTCACTTCTAATTGCCAAAATCTTGGAGTCATATTGGCGTTGAACTAGGGTTGCAAAGTCAATGAATATCTTTTGAGTTTCACTCTTCTTCTTGATGTAGAAAGTCCAACAATATCTTGAATAATCATCCACAATCACCAAACAATATTTCTTGCCACCAAGACTATCATATGTGGGAGGCCCAAAAAGATCCATATGAAGGAGCTCCAAAGGCCTCTTAGTGGAGATAATGGTCTTCTTGGGGTGATTCTTCTCATGCATCTTTCCGGCTATGCAAGCACTACAAGGACGATCTTTGGAAAAATTAACATCGGTTAGTCCTACCACGTGTCCACCCTTTACAAGAGTTTGTAAATTTCTCATACCGACATGGCCAAGTCGGCGATGCCAAAGCCACCCCTTGTCGCCTTTAGCCATTAAACATGTAGCGATTTGAGTGGTCTCTTTTGAGAAATCAACCACATACAAACCGTTTTCACGAAATCCAACAAAGGCGACATTGAGTGTTTGAGTGAAAAGGATGGTCACGTGGTATTTATTAAAAATAACGGTGTAACCGGCATTGCATAATTGACCAACGGAAAGTAAATTGTATGAAAGAGATTCGACAAGAAGGACCTTCTCAATGGATAACTCCGGAGTGATCACCACCTTACCAACTCCCACTACCTTGAGTCTTGCATTGTTGCCAACGGTGACATGAGAGAATGAGAGTAGTTGTTTCAATAAGTCCTTTACTAGTTCTTTGCTTCCGGTCATATGGGATGAGCATCCACTATCAATGAGCCATGAAGATCCACCGGAAGAGAAACCCTACAATAATCAAGTCTTTGATTTAGGTACCCATTTTGGAATGGGTCCTCTTTTGTTAGTCACAAGGGTCTTTGGAACCCAAATAGCATAGTGATAATCATCTCCATATGAAGAGCCAACATATTTAGCAAAAACACAACCATTTGTAGATTTCAAAAGAACATATGAGGGGTTGTATTTTCCCGCAAAGTTATTGTGAGTGGCATTGCCCCTAGTGACATTACCACTCCCAATAGAGTTGTCATTTGCTTTGGCTAACTCCCCCTCCTTCACAAAAACAATATCTTTGGAAGGGGGAGTCGCCTTCTTCTTCTTGTTGTTGACCTTCTTAGAGTTGGGTGTGAACCCAATTCCTTCTTTGCCAACCACTCCCTTTTGATTGCTCAAAAGATCATTGAGGTTCTTTTCCCCTTGGATACAAGTGGCTAGGCCCTTCTCAAGTTGGGCCTTCAACTAGTGTTTTCCTCAATAAGAGATGCCTTGACACATAAAGGGTTAGTGGAACAAGCATTTGCATCTTTATCATTATGAGAAGTGGTGAAGCTAGCATAGATAAATTGAGCTTGTAGTTTGGCATATGACTCCTTGAGTGTAGTGAGCTCACTTGAGGTCACCTTGTGGGTTTCCCTAAGTTGCTCAAAACCCTCAAAGAGCTTGTCATGACTCACTACAAGTTCCTCATTTTTACTTTTTAGATCAATAGCAATTTGAATAGAGGTTTCACGAGTTTCTTTTGCCTTGGAAAGATCCATGGCATGTGTCTCCTCAAGTTGCTCACGGAGCAATTGTTCCTCAACAAGTTGATCTTCTAGCTCACCAATTTTGTCGGCATGATCACATGCATGCCCTTCGAGCTCACAAATCCTAACATCCTTCTCATTAAGAAGATGCTTGGCTTCTCCATATTGATACATGAGGGCCTCAACCATTTTCTTGGTTGGACCTTGGAGCTTGCTAATGAAGATAGAAATTTTATCCTCTTCTTCAATTTTCCCTACATCCTCAACACAATCCAATAGTGATGGGTTAGAGGAGATAGTAATTTTTGGTGGGGAATTCACCTTTGTTTCCTTGGCCATGAGGCACATAGGCTTGGAGATCTTGTCGTCGTTTGGAGATGAGAAGAGGTTGGCCAATGATGGAGGAAGGGTGCCCATTGCAAGAGCCGCCATTCCTACTTCTTCACTTGGTTCTTTATCCTCCTCACCTCCGGACTCGTATTCCTCTTGATGGATGCCACAAGAGCCTTTTGAGGTGATCTCTTCATGTAGGTAGGCTTGGGGTGGTACTTGTTCTTCTTTAGAATGAGTTGACCACCATTATCCTCTCTTCTTTCATAGGGGCAATCCTTCACAAGATGAGTGTCCTTTCCACAATTGAAGCACATTCTTTTTATTGGTGGAGGGTTGACGCTCTTGTTCTTCTTGTTCCAAAACCGGGTGGCGGCAAGTGCAAGAACTTCATTGAGCTCACCCTCCAAGTCTTCTTCACCTTCATAGACCGGGCTTTCTTCATATCTTGGATGGTCTACCACACGAGCCTTCAAAGCAAGAGTCTTTGGGCCACGGACTTGGTTGAAAGACTTGGATGTGGACTTCAATGTATCATAGGTGACAAATTGAGCCAAGATGTCATTGGGAGTCATTGTTGTGTAATCCGCTCTTGCATGGAGGTTCATCACCATAGTTTCACTATATGGCATAATTGCTTGAAGGAACTTGGCCTTGACCCATTCATCATCCATATCCTTCTTTCCATTTTCCCTACATGTCACCACAAGCTTGTAGAGTCTTCGGTAAAGTTCGGTCGGAGTCTCTTCGTCTAGCATGATGAAGTTGTCAACTTGATGTTGAAGGACGGCCGCATTGGAGCGTTGAATGCCCTCATTTCCTTCATACACGGTTTCAAGATAGAGCCAAGCCTCATTGCAAGTTTTGAGATTCCGCACATGATCTTCATCATTTGCGGTCATAGCACTCTCAAGAATGTACTTGGCATTTGCATCAAGTTGCTCATCAATCTCTTCTTGCTTGGTCAAGTTGTTGGGATCAACTGGGTTGAAACCATGTAGAACCACCCTCCAAAGATGCACCGATGAGCTGCGAAAATAAGACTCCATAGATTTCTTCCAAGTGAAATAACGAGTATTATCAAGCTTAGGAGGGGGTCTACCAAGGTTGGTTATATGAGGTTGAGTGAGTGAAACTTGAGTGAGATAAGAGCTAGGTGGAGCAAAGTTAAGAGAAGGCTTCTCAAGGTTTATCATTTTTATCCTTGTCACTAGCTCCCTTAATAGGGCTAGCGGTTGATGAGGAGCCATTTTGATTAGATACCCGAGTATACACCTCATCCACCATTTTGCCTTTCATGAACCCAAAAAGTTCAATCATGGACTTCATGGTGATTGGGGCATCACCCTCGGGAGGGATTATTCCCGCTTCGATTAGTTCTTTGTCAAGTTGTTCTCTATCAAATTTTTCTTGTTCCTTAGCAAGTCTTAACTCCTCATCTTTAGCACGTTGTACATCCTCCGCACTAGCCATCCTCCTCTTTAGGCGATTAAGCCCTTAATAAAGAGACCTTGCTCTGATACCAATTGAAAGGATCGAGTAGGTTGACTAGAGGGGGGGGGGGTGAATAGGCAACTACCAATTTTAATTTTCTTTTCAACAAGTTAAGGAATTGCTCAAATATAAGTTCTCTAGATATGCAACTAGGTGAACAATCCTATATGATGAGCAAGAAGCTAGCTAACAAGATATACTAAACAAGGTAAGCTAGCAATACAAGTAAAGGTATATATAAAAAGGATAAGCACACGGTGACACGGAGATGATTCCCGAAGTTCACTTCCCAATGGAAGCTACGTCTTCGTTGGAGCGGTGCGGGGTCACAAGTGATCCCCGAATAGCCGTGATATGGCACACCGTATCTCCTCCACTATATGATGCCCTCGAGGTCGGCAACAAACCTTTACAAGGATGAGGCACACTCCACAACCGAATTGGAGGCTCTCACCAATTCCCACGGCTTCCAAAGCCGCAAGAATCACAAGGCCGGGGCACGTCTCCACAACCGAATTGGAGGCTCCCGGCTAGTCCCCGCGGCTCCCAAAGCCACAAGAACGACCAACGACCGTCTAGGGTTCCAATGAACCCAAGATGCACAAGTTCCTCTAAGGAATGGATATGGAAATCAAATCGCTTTGGTGGAAGGGTAGATCTAGGTCAACTCTCCCAAGTCCTAGAAGGACAAGGTGTTTGAGTGGCTAGGGAGAGAGATCTACCAAGTTTAAGCTTGCAACAATGGTGGGGAAGATATTTCTGGTCGTGGTGCCCTCTCCAATGTAGGAGAAGGCCTTTATATACTGCCCCCAGATTCTAGCCGTTGCAGACAGGTAAATCGGATAATCCGATTCAAGTCAACATCGGATTATCCGATATCGGATAATCCGATCAGACATCATCGGATAATCCGAACAGCGTCAGTGAAGATTTCTTTCAGTCCTTAGCAGAATTCCAGCGAAATCTTGATCATCGGATAATCCGATATTTCCAACTCGGATAATCCGAACATCTTCAGTGTGAATTTCTTCTAGTCCTTAGCAGAATTCCAGCGAAATCTTGATCATCGGATAATCCGATATTTGCAACTCGGATAATCCGAACATCTTCAGTGTGAGATTTCTTCTAGTCCTTAGCAGAATTCCAGCGAAATCTGCAATCGGATAATCCGATACTTCAACATCGGATAATCCGATTTACTTCAGCAACAAAACTGGCTCTTTTCAACTCCCTTTTTGGTTTCGATGCAAAGATGTTTTACACACTTAAAACCTGCATCACTTGATTCACATGTTAAATCGTCACTAGTGTTGTTGCCTAACACACAAAACACAAGGGATTAATAAATGTCCTTTCACAAATCTCTAAGTTTTATCAGATTTTGTTATTTTTGTATAGCTCATCTATACTACTATTAAAAGAGCAAACTTGTTGGGATACTTTAAATCTAGACCGTTCAATATCCGATCAAACAGCCCAGATCGTCCCAATGTTTGACAACTCAACAATGTCCGATTTTTTCCGTTTTACCCTCCCACCAAATCACATAATCTATACTACTATTAAAAGAGCAAACTTGTGTTGATACATTGAATCTGAGCCCTTCAATATTTGGCCAACGGTTCAGATCGCTCCAATGTTTGACAACTCAACACAAATCCACTTTTGCCCGTTTTACCCTCCCACCAAATCACATAATACTGCTAATACCATCGTACCTCTTCGTTTTCGTAAATATTACAGAGATTGTCATCGGAAAAAATAAACGATTTGTTAATCTGAGGCAGACGTGCGCTGCGTTATGCGGCAGCTTCTGGCCGGTCGGCGCCGGGCATATGCACCGCTGCCGCGTCGTCAACCAGGAAATCAAACCCGAGAATGTCTTCGTCGCAGAAAGATCAAAACGATCGAACTCGCAAAAAAAAACGATCGAACGCCATAAAGAGAAGTCCAAATCCGCACCAGTCATAAATGAGCACGTCTCTCTACATGGGATCGATCACGTTTGCCTAAACGGAAAAATAGAAAGATGAGTCACCATCGCACTAGAATAGGGATCGATCTCCCAGATCTCATGTACGACCCATCCAGGCATCTAGCACACAATACATGCATGATGCGTGCAATCGTTCCGGAGGCATGGCCGTTCCGCCTTCTCTTCCTGATGTCGCCGCCATGTTCGTCTATGTGTGCCCTTGGTATGTCAGATATTGTCGGCCAGGAGCATAATCGGTTGATCCATCAGCTTCCAGGGAGTAGCTGGTCCATGCTCCATTACGTGCGTCTCCGCGGCGAGCTACCTACAGCTACGCGTGTGGCCGGCTTGAATCGATTTTGTGCTCTAAATCAACTGATCGTCGTCTTGGATAACAGGTGGCGGCTGCGATGGTGCCGGCCGCAAGGCGACGGTGGTGGGGCCGTGGGGCGTTTGAGTCGGCGATGGAGATGGACCTGAGCATTGGCGTTGTGGCGGACAGTAGGCGGCCGCCTCGCGGCAACGTGAGGGTTGACCTGATCAGATCAGTCTGGAGCTAAGGGAGAAGAGCAAGTGCCGCGAGGTGACTGTGGCGGGGTGTTTGAGTCGGCGACGGAGATGGACCTGAGCATTGGCGTTGTGGCGGACAGCAGGCGGCCGCCTCGCGGCGACGTAAGATTGACCTAATTGGATCAATGTAGAGTTGAGGGAGAAGAGCAAGTGAGAGGGATGGTGCATGGTGGAAGTCGACCTTGCTTGCTTCCAACATGGATATGCAGAGATTCAGTGCAGGCTACTTTGAAGGTCAAGGTCATCATTCAATGGATGACGTAGAAAATGGAGAAGCTGAGACAGAAGGCGAGCACTCCTAAGGTGATTATGATGATTGATGTGGGGATGTCGGGATGGTCGGTCAATTTCATATCATGAAACAAATTTAATTGACTTGGTAAAATAACTCAATGAAACAAATATAGATTCAAATACGTGTTTATATTATAAAAAATTATGAGACGTGCGTTGCACGTGCGTGGCCACTAGTATTACTAAATTGCCACTCGTCTCCGAATCATTATTTTTGTCTTTCCCTGAGCTAGGCCGCCCGCCTCCTCGCGCGCGCTCCCGTGATTCCGCATCAATCGCGCGACCTCTACGCCCGAGCTACCCCACGCAGTCGCGGTCGTCGACGGCATGCCCTGGCGAGCTTCCCCACGGCTAGAGAAGCGGGAGTTCATGGAGTTTGCAAGCGCGTCACCGGCCAGATCCCGGCGCGTCTTCTTCTCCGTCGACAACGCCGGGCCGGACGGAAGAGTGGGTTGCCTCGCCAGTGACCAAGGCGGATGGAGGAGTGGGAGTCTGCCTCGCCGGTGGCCACGCCCCGCTGTGCACTGCATCATCTCCTCGCACCCGCCAACAAGCGCGATTCCTGTGAACCGTCCGCGTTGATTTCTCGCGCCGGTAGCTTCACCGCCACCTCTCCCGACCGATTCCCGGCCAAATCGAGCCCGCCCTTGGCCAAATTGAGGCGGGAGCTCCGGCTGTGGAGGGGGTGGTCACGGGAAGGCCAAGCGGTGGAAGGGATTGCTTGCACGGTCCTCTTCCTCAATCCAAGGATGCCCTCCGCCCAGCCGGTTACCCTGACGGGGAATCTTCTTCCCGCCCCGCCGGCGGGCGTGGCACCGCCCCTAACGTCACCTGCCTCCGCTCCCCCGTCCAACAACCACAACTACCGCGCTCCCGCTTCAGCTGGTCGTCTCCACCCTTGACGGCGACCTGAGCACCTGAACCCGCTCGCGGTGCAGCAGCGCCCCGTCCGTGTAATGAATCGCTAATTCCTGGTTGTGGCGACGACAGGGACACAGCGGCCGCCGGCCGGAATCCACCTCGGCACCGCCGTCCATGAACGCCAAGTTGCAAAGCCACTGGATGCCATCAGCTTCCGCGCTCCCCTCACCGTGACTTCCGGCTGGAGGCAGGGGTCGATGGCTCGATGCCTGCAAGTACTAGCTGGTCGACTCCACCGAAAGAAGACCACCGTACCAGAAGGTAGCCGTCCTGTTTCTCATCTTTTGATTTTATTTTCTTTTACTTCCTATTTTTGCTGTGTCGTTTACTCCCGGATGATTCTGTTCAAAAGGTAGTAACAACCATGCCTGACATTAAGGCATACGCTACAGATAAAATTTACTCCCGGATAATCATGTTCAGTCAGATGCTATAAGCAAGTGTCAACTGAAGTATTGTACCTACGCTACTGGAGTATTATGGATTTATGGTTTGTAACTTTGTATTACTACTATACACGTCTAATAAATTCAGCGATATGCAACTGTTTTTAAAGTTGTACCGGATGTTCGATACTTAGATGACCATAAAGCACTGCTATATAGGCTGTCATTAGGATCCAGGCAATTACCTGTTCTCCTTTGAGTTTGGCATGGTATTTTTCTTGCTTTCTTATCCTTATAATGATGAAAATGGTAGAACCTAAGTCTGAGCATCAATTTGTAGAGAAGCTGGTTGCTTTGGCCTTTGTCTTGCATGAATCGTACTTCTCCACATTTCTTTTAATGCAATAACCTAAAAGGCTAAAAGTGCCATGAGAATATGAGATATCTTCGAGAGTAGTTGGTGTCTTCTCTTTGCTCCCCATCTTCTGGATAGAAAATAAAATCTTGTGACTGGAGCAATGAAACTGACTGTTTTTAGCATGCCGGCTGCAGGTATCGCTGTCCCCATACGTATACTGCGCCGTAATGCATTTCATACTTTGTTTTCGATGGTGTGGTTATTTTATTACTCCCACCTCATCTAAAAATATCATGTGTTTGGAAACTTACAAAATGTCCAGATGGACCAGTAGTCATGGGTTCTGACAAGTATGATGTCTATTTTCAATCAGTGAGCAGGATAACTATGGGTTCCGGCAAAAGATTTTAGCATATGTTTCTCATTCTTGTGCAGATCAAAAGAAGACATACCTCTATGCTAGGCCAATAAGAAAATGAGAAGAAGAAAATCTGAAATCTGAATTCTGTAGTTAAGTTGCTGCTGTACATGCATATGTTTTTTTTTTCTCACTTGGTACAAGTAATCGACTATTTATCTGAAACACGGTGATCCACATTGCTTTTACCAATATATTGTGATAATAATCCAGTGTCAAAATTGTGTAACATCTTTGAGTTAAATTGCCACCATGCTCTTTCATCATCACTTGTCACACTATCTCTTGCAAAAAATTGTGAGGGTTGGTGCCTTTGTGCTCTCTTATGTCTTCATCTTGTATTCTTGTGAATAACCACCAATGATTTTTCTGGTCATTTTATGCATTTTAATACTTCTGTGTAAAACTATTTTCAGGTGACTGCTTAAGGGAATCGTGTGGCACAAGTGATAAGCTATCTCAAACCAACCAACAAAGGTGACTTATTAAGGAATGTTTTCAGCCTTGCTGGTCAGTACAACCGAATGGTGGCTTGATGCTCAAGATCAGAAGTTATAGAATAGAGATTTTTTTTGACATTAGTTATAGAATAGAGATGATAAGTAGTAATATCTGATGATAAGTATTTTTCGCAAAACAGACGCTAAATGGGGTTGCTGATTAATGGGGAAACCTGTATGAATTTTCATTGCTTCACATTATTGGTTAGTCATGCTCTAAAATTGAATATGATAGTTTGGTTTGCACAGAACTCCTATGGCATACATGTTGTTTGGATTTTACCCATTTGAGTATCGGCAAGGGAAAATACCCATGGTCCTATCAATCACTTTTTGCTGTCCACAATGACAATTGCTATTTTGAAATTTTATATTTTACAAAATAATTGGATGAGTACAATATTATGCATCCAAGTTTTGTCTGTACAGTCCCATGTCCGTTCTTTAGACAGCCAGTTTCAATCACATTTTCTGCTACATCTATGATTAACATAAGCTTCAATCACATTTTCTGCTACATCTATGATTAATAAGCTTGATCTGCTTGCGTAATTGGCTAATTGCAGGAAATTAAGTCAGTAGGATTATAAACACAAATACACAATCTTTCAGTCGCATTGGAGTCCAAATTTTTTTCTGGGAGAAAGGCAACCGCAATATATTTTATTTTATACTTCCACAAATTTTATATTAGTCTAGACTCTCGAACGAGCGTTGCACGTACATTCCAACTAGTATATAAAGTATTTCAAACTGAAATTTTGCACATTTATGGGATACACCATTAGCTACACCCATGATTTTTTCAGAATTTTTTGACACTCACAAATATAATTTTCGAATTTTTTTAACTGGAGGGAGCACTGGAGCTTTGGAGCAAATAACACTTACCGAGTGCCAGTACAAACCGTTTACGTTTACGTTTACAGAATTGAACCAATCACGTTCTCGAGAGGCCTGGACAAGCCCATCGTTGGCCAGCCCACAAGTCTCCTCTCTTCTCCGGTTCGTTTCCCCAACCCCGCTCCCCGCGGCAATTGCAGAGCCGGAGGAGTTCCGGGGGTACCAGCGCTTCCGCGTTCTCGATCCATTGAGCGCCGCCATGGAATCTCACCACGCCTCGAGGGGCCGCCGTACCGTACGCCTCCGTTTTTTTTTCCTTTTTTTTGGAGACGGGAAGCGGTTCAGATCCGCGTCTCCCTTCGCAATTCCGCTTCTGATGTCCGAGCCTCCGATTTCTGTTGCACTTCTGGCAGCTGGAAGAGATCCGGCAGAAGAGGGCCGCCGAGAGGATGCAGCAGCAGCAACCCGCCCGCCGCCGGCGCAGCGTCCCACGTCGACCCTTACGGTTGGTCCATCCTTCTCCTACCCTCTCTTCTGGAGCAGCTCGTTGCAGTGTGTGCTTAATAAGCTTCGCTTGGATGCTAACTCTGAGCCGTAACAACGGCGATCAACTGTAGGGAACCAAAGAACCGGAGCAGAGGTTAGTTTTCAGTTTCCTCCCTCCGTCCCTCGTATCCAAGAGCTGGGAGCAATTTCACAAAATTTTGGGCATTGAAAAATCTAGCTTTTGATGCAAATGTGCAGCATCCCTGCTGTTTCTAGACGGTAACTATGGCTTTTTTCTCTTCATCTAAATGCTTAGCTTCTTGCTCGAGTTCAGCAACTTGAAAATGGGAACATGGAATTGGAGAGGGAAAACCAAATGCTGCTGTCCAAGGTATCTCTGTCTGTGATTAGATGTATTTTAGCTACTTGAGGATGGTGAGGTCCTAACACACGCAGCATGCTTCCCCCCAGTTTGCTGAGAAGGAAGTCGAGAAGGATTCCCTGGTTAACACATTGAATGACCTTGTGAGTTCCATATAGTGTATTGCTAGCCAGTACTTTTGGTGCACCTTAGAGCATCTGATTTTACATCGATGCTAATATTTTGTGGCTTGTTTGTGACTTGCAGGAGAGGAATGTAGTACCCTCATTGAAAAAGGCTTTAAATGACATTTCGTTGGAGAAAGATGCTGCAGTTGTTGCTAAGGTATTCGGCACTTGTTTATCCTTGTTGGGGCATTTCTGTAAGATTCTGCACTCTAATCTAATAATTAGGCAATGCTTGCTTAACCCTCATCATCGCTTCTTACTGGTATGCTAAGTAGGAGGATGCTCTATCGCAACTCAGGAGCATGAAGAAGCGGCTGAAGGAGGCAGAAGAGGAGCAATACAGGGTATGTCTGAAGTTTATGTCTTCCTAGCAGTACTTTCAGTGAGCTAAATGTTGTAATTCAACAGGCAGAAGAAGACTCTGCATCCTTGAGAGCACAGCTGAATACCATGCAGCAGCAAGTAATGAGCAACTCTTACAGCGGATACGCAGTGGAAACATCAAGCGAGCAAACTCTTGCCATGGAAAAGGAGATACAAGATTTACAGGCTCAGCTAAAGGTAGGCTGTGTATCAGGAAAAAAACCTTACTTTCTTAGTTAATCCATATAAAAAAAATTGACATCTTGAAACATGGCAAACACAGCAAGAGTCACTACTAAGGCAACAGGAGCAGCAAAAACTAGCTGAAGAGTCCCTACTCAGGCAACAAGATCAGCAAAAGCTAGCTGAAGAACAATCCCTTGCTGCTTCTCTGGCAGCTGAAAAGCGAGAGATGGAAGAAAAAATTGCTGCATTAACAAAAAAGTCTTCAGGTTTGTAGAACACATAAGGTTCATGTCATATATCAATTGTAAAGTGAGGAAGTGGAACAATTTACTAGTAGTTACCCCCTTAGTCCAGAAATACAAGGCGTATTTTGATTGGTTAACACAAGTCTTTAGAAAAACCAACAATTATCCTGTTATGTAATATATATGACATAAAATGAATCAGTATATCTGTATTTAAAAGTATGTATGATTGTGATTTTGTATCACCAAATGTTAATAGAGTAATGATTGGTCAAAGCCTTGTCTTAACCATACAAAATATGCCTTACAATTTCCGGATGGAGAAAGTAGTACCCAACTCTATTTTTTAGATGTTGTCATAGGTGTTTTCTTCCATGCTTACCAGTTTGTAGCTTTTATCATTGCTTCCTACCTTCCATGGTTTGCTGATACATACTATGATACTAAAGTTTTTGCTTATTTTATTGCTTTCAAGATTACGCATTTACTTGCTGAAATAAGTTGTCCCTTTCATGCAGAAGAGGCTTCTGAATTTGCTGCACGCAAGGCATTTTCTATGGTAACGCGTCTAAGAAACTTAAGTTCTCTAGTTTCATAAAGAATAATCACATGCACTCTTAATACAATTTGTACTGATCGGATTTTTCGTTATAGCAGCAAGATAGGGAGAAACTTGAAAACCAGTTGCACGATATGGCTTTGATGGTTGAGAGGTTAGAGGGAAGCCGCCAAAGCTGTTGATGGAGGTCCTTGATGCCACCTTTGTTTTATTTGAAATGAAATAACTTCCTAAGCTGTTGCTAAGTTTTTGCTGTGTTCAGCAGATTGATTCTCAATCATCAGAAATAGAAAATTTGTTCGAGGAGAACTCGGCATTGTCAACTTCATACCAAGAAGCTATGTCTGTTACAATGCAGTGGGAGAACCAGGTGTGCTGTCGGCGTTTCCAATCAGTTTGTGCATAAAGATACTGAAACCTTTGTGTGAAACCTGTATCTTGCCTATTGACTTTATTGAAACTTCCAGGTTAAAGATTGTCTGAAGCAAAATGAAGAGCTCCGTCTTCACTTAGAGAAGCTAAGAAGTGAGCAAGCTAGCCTGTTCAAAGCAAGCAATACTAATGTCCAGCTAGATGGGCAAAGTGAGACCAGCATCCCAAACCCACCAGAATTGATCACGGAGAATTTCTCTCTAAAGGTTAGTATCTGAAACTGTCGAAAATGTTTATTGTTGTTTGTGTGATGACCAACTTGTGGTCAAATCCAGATAATATCATATCAGCAATTTACAGTAGCTTTGCACACCACATGTAGGATCAACTCGTCAAAGAACAGAGCATATCTGAGGGGTTATCGGCAGAAATAATGAAACTTTCAGCGCAACTTAGGAAGGCAGTCCAAGCGCAGAATAATCTTGCACGCTTGTAAGTGTGCTGCCATTTCTTATATGTTCCTCCCTTTTGTGTAATTAAACGGTTGTCATCTCTCGTGCAGATATAGACCTGTGTTGAAAGACATTGAGGGTAATCTGATGAAAATGAAACAAGAGACTTATGCAACAATCCAATGATTTCACTGATGTATGAGTGCAAACTTCAGCGAGGACATTACTCATGCCACTCTGGATGTACAAGTTTATTACTACCTCCGATCCATAATAGGTGTCGCAGTTTTGAACTAACCCCAGTTCAAAACTGTGACAATTATTTTGGATTAGAGGGAGTACATGCTCTCAAGAATGTATTGCTTGAACTGATGCTCCCTTTCCTGTCTGCCAGCATGCGTTAGGCAGTTCTTCATTTATAGAGTTTAATCAGGGTTGTTTTACATGTGCGGCACTGATGTATTCTTTGTTTACTCTGATGTATTTTGTAAACCGAGTGAAAAAAGGAAGCGCACCTGGGCACCCCGGTGGACATTTATTTAGCTTCATTTGATCATTTGGGTTTGTAGCAAGTGCTCTTTTTTATGCCTGTGCAGACCTCTAGTCATCCATCGTGTATTTTTATAATTTAACCAGCCCTATATTTCACCATTTCTCAGTTTTCCATTGTGATGTATTTTTATAATTTAACCAGCCATATATTTCACCATTTCTTAGTCCTTGGGAACGAAAAAAAAATGCCTTGTGCCTGCTTTATACCTTAATTAAAGAGAAATAACCATGGGGGTAACGGTTTTCCGTGGTATCGTACCATTCTTTCCCATTGCTGTTCAAAGATATGACTGTGCATTCTCGAAGAAAAAAAAAAGATGACCGTGGCTCAAATTGGTGATGACTTCGGTGACAACAACTTGTTTAGAGATGATCCCATGTTCATGTACGCATATATGCTCGCTCGAGTGGCTCAAAAATATATCCAACATATTATGCCAAACGTATTCGTTCTCAACACTAGTAGTGAATAAATCTGAAGAAAATTCTCTTGCATGGCCCCTTATAGAAGACCTAAGTCAACAAACTAATCAAATTAAGATAAGAGCACATTACTCATACGAGATCTACTGTAACTAATCTCCCTGAAGAAAATTTTCACCTCTAATTTAGGTAGACTCCGAACAGGCGCACGCGCTTGGCTTCCGGGCTTTGCACGAGCGGCGACGACTCAAGAATGGTGGGGGTTCCTATCATGACCACGGGTGGTTGGTCCGGTTGCACCCTGTTGCGCCGCGGACGCCGCCTCGGCAGCAAGTGTGCTGGCATTTCATCAAACTCCGGGCATGGGACCTGCTGCTGCTGCCTCTCCGTCGTTGCCTGGTTGATCGGACCTGGAACGTCAGCACGACCCTGGTGGTGGCCGCCGCCGCCATAGAGCATAGCACCGATGGCAGCCGGTGGCCACGGAGAGGTGCCGCAGCGAAATTCGGTGGCAGACACGGAGCGTGGTACCCATGCCTCTGGTTGGCGCCGCCTGCAGTCGATGAACAGGCGGCCGTCCGTGGTGCCACGGAAGAAAGAGATGGTGTCCCCGCGCCGAGGCCCTTCTCCTCGACGAAGAGGCCCCAACGCTTGGTCAGGCACATGTGGTGGGCTTGGTTGCTGCTCCAGTACCACTCCAGGTGCCATTGCTTTCCGGCCACCGCTCGGTCCTCCAAGACGATAAGACCCATGCTGTCTGCTTCCTCGCTGTGTGCCGCCACATCGACGAGCTTCGCGATGTGCTGCCGGGGGATCATGAGCCGATCAAACATACCATCGCCCATGTCGCTCGGCATCATCACCCTGTCGAATAGGTGCTCCATCATGGCGTCCTCGCCGCCGCCATGATCTTTTGACGCCCCTGCCCCATGGATCAAAGCGGGTGCAAATCCCGAATTCAACATCACTCAGCACAGAAGCCGTCGGAGGCTCGATCCTCCTACTTGGCTACTTCACGTCACAAAACCAAGATCGAGTTTTCTCTATTCTTGTTGATCGGTGAAAAAGAAGAGAATATATATAGCATATCTTTAATGATTTTGTGCATTTTTGGAAAGAGATTTGACGACATGATTTCACATGGCTATGAGCTCACCATGAGCTGTAGGCTTAATTTGCCCAATTAATGTGTTTATGCCGTATTTACTGGTTTTTAGCATCTTCCTGACGTTATGTATAAGTGATTATAGTTAAATTCGTGTCAATTTTACGAGGTTTAAGAAATGACCATGGCTAGGAGATCACGCGGCATAGTATATCTCACGAACTCAATCCCACTGATACAAGGTGCATGATTTGCGTTGCGGCTTGACAATGTTTTTCTTTATATCTAACATATGTGATTGTCCCACAATTATAGAAAAATACGCTGAGATAATTTAGAAATTCATCTAAATCCATCAGAAAAACTTTCTGTATTTGAATCTTTCACCACTTGTTTGGTGACTGACACAGCTAACTGAGTCGGCCACACCAACCTGTAGAGATATTACTTGTAGAAATCACAGCAGGAAGGCTTGACGATGTTGGGGGCACAAGAACACAATAGGAAGTTACTGGATCTCGAAGACGTACATCGCACGAGCACGATTGGTGTTTAATGCCAAAGGCCTTCCGTGACTTCTGTTTCCTAAATTATAAATTTTGCATCCACGTTAATTTAGTGTAACTTTTTATTATTTTTTCCCAAGAAAAATGGAATATCATAAGGCCAGATTTATCAGAATTGCAACTCCAGAGCAGGTTGTAGGGAACCACAAACGCTTTCGTGAAGAGTTCCCTATCACACATTGTTCCCAGGTATGTACCTGTGAAGTACCGACCTGAACAGAGAAATGAGTGCCTAAACACAGCCAACTAAACATGTATTCGAATGCCAATCAAGCATCAGTTCATCACGCCGGTCTGATGGAATAAAATTCACGCCATCCAGCACTTGGAGAAGTGAAACTCCCTCTGGTCCAACATCAGGAACAAGCCGATATTTTCCCATTCAGTCCTCACCAAGCATCAGCAATCTTTGTGCTCACACTCAGATTGTTACCATTGGCACCCTCTAAAAACTAAATAAAAATCATCCAATATTTGCTTACAAGCAACAGAGAAACACAGCCTTGGCTTTTCTGTTTCTTACCTCAGTAAGTGATACAAGTGCTTTTTAAATAGTGGGAACTTCCAAACAGAAACTCTCACATTCAGAAATGTTTCCTTACTGGAGAAGGAAATCACCCCACATCAATTGGCAACTTCAGCCTTCCATAACCAATATATCTACAGCTACAAGATAGTTTCACACACGGCAGTAACAAGAAAAGGAATAATTCTGGCACTTGCTATGAAGAGTAACTTTCAGACCAACTGTTAGATATGATATTAATTGGTTTCTTCGGTAGGACCAGCCCGATGCTGCCTTCAAGCCTAGCGCCTGTGTTGATGTCTTGATGCGATTTTGTCCACATGAGAGCCTATATTAGTCATAACAATGAATGTCACAGGGTAAACCAAAAATTAATGACAAATGATGCTTGCCGTATCATGCAGGATGTCTATGTGATAATCTGGCTGAGATCCAAAAGTGGAACACTGCTAATAAGAGCGGTAGCATTGGCCTAATAAGACCACTATCAAGACTCAAGAGCTAGCAATATTCTTATAAATCAAATCACAATTGTTCACAATTATCCACATCAAATCTATATTTCGCAAAATTAGTGGTCTGAAGTCCGGAAGGTTCCTAACTGTATGATAGATCCATTCGGCACTTTGTTCACAGTAGACGCTGACAGGTCAACCAATGAGCAGAAAGAAAGATCAGAAGGTCACAGGGCAGTGTGCAGGGTGGTGACTGTTATAAAACTTACCAAAATCCAATCATGCAGAATAACATTAAATTGACAGTTATTAACAGTGCAACAGTACAAATACGTCTGCAAATAGGCAAGCAATCTGTTTCATATTCCTAGTTTTCAAACATCTTTAATGGAATAACTAAAAGATATTCAAATACTTTTCTCGGTTCCAGTCCCAGGTGATGTACAACTAGGATTTTAAGGCGACGCCTTGACAGGAGGGGCGCTTTGGCGTCTAGGCGACGCCTAGGCGGGCGCTTTGGACGCCTAGGCGCCTAAAGCGGCCATTTTTGCAAAGCGGAGGGGAGCGCCTTGACGCCTAGGCGTCGCCCCTAAGGCGACGCCTAGACGACGCCTTAAAAACCATGTATTACAGAGAACCAATTTGTCCATGAATAGAACTCCCTAGTCTCTACAGTGTTTTCTAGTAATAACTTATGCGCAGTCATATGATCAAACCATTGCACCATTAGACACAAGTGAGTAGGGCAAGATAGTGCAACTGACCTCAGTAGCCTCTGGAAGAGGAAAGAGCTTCATCATTTCACATTTTGTTTGACCCTAAAATTTGGTTTTTCTCTCAGCGGGTTTCAGAATTTGAAAAGAACACATCAAAGTTTCATCAACACTCATCATTGCCCCAGCATTATCGAATTCACCACAATAGTTGGGAGCAGAGAATATGGTGACCAGTTGTCTGTCAGCAAAAAATTCGTACCCATCCTCGACAACCTGGCAGAAGATGAAATTTGTAAACACCATAATTCCTTAGAAAGTAATAAACAAAAGGATGATGCACTATAGTACTACCTGGTGGGCACGACAAATAAGATCAAGATCATGCTTCAGAAGGAACTCTGTCACTTTGTCATGGCCAAATGTGTACGAGACACCCCTGTCATTCATGCCCCACCCATTGACATCTTTCCTGGATCAGACCAAAGAAGATCGCATAGTAGACCTGTATCAGGCACATCGGTGGGACGGGGCAAGTTTTTAATCTCATCTAAGTGTCCCAGATCAGGAGAAAGGCCACCATGCATGCATAATATTTTGTCATCAATTAGAGCAGCCACAGGGAGACAGTTAAAACATTCAGTGAAGACCTTCCATAGCCGCACGTTGAATCGCCGCTTGCATTCATCATAAAATCCATATATTCTGTTTATTGAAGCGCACTCATGATTGCCTCGCAGAAGAAAAAAGTTCTCCGGATACTTGATTTTGTAAGCAAGGAGGAGGCATATAGTTTCCAGACTTTGTTTGCCTCGGTCAACATAATCACCTAAGAATAGATAGTTGGCTTCTGGGGGAAAAACCTCCATACTCAAATAGCCTTAAAAGGTCACTATACTGACCATGGATGTCACCTGGAGGCAAATGACAAGGGTGAGTAAAATCAGATGCTAATATGGTAACTACGGAATTACGACTGAGCTACCGATATTTTGAAACTCTAAAGCATACACGCAGCAGTCAGCACTACAAAACAGCATTTTTTCAGACCTGACAATGACAAGCATGTTTTAGGATGAAGTGAAGGGCAAGCTAAAAAGATGCCTCTTAGTATAGCTTTATTATATAGAGGAATACCGATAAGAGTACAATACAAGAAAAAATAATGGAAGCAAAGCGGGAAAATAGGTAGTCTAGTCTATTTTAACAACTAGTGTTCTGAATGAACAATTACTTGCTACAAAACTATCTCAGGGTTTGAAGACCTGTAGAAATCCCGTTCCTTAGACACGTCTCACATAGATAAGTGTTGTCAAAAATTGCTGCTTGATTGTCCATAACGTATTGTATGCTTACTTGCTTAGGTAAGCACACTTTATGATACAACCTAGTAACAAGGACATATTCTTGTTTGTAGAGGTGGTTTTGCATGCAAAGTAGGTAAACAGATGACACGCTGATACTCAACTGAGATACAAGTATGCAGGATTGAGTTTCTTATGTGCCACACAACCGACAGAATAACGGTGTAATTAAGCTGGTCACTAAAGGAACCCGCAAGGATATTAAAGGAAACACACATGGCTAGCAAACATCACAGGGTTCTTGATTCATGATTGGGATTTGATTCTAAATTCCCTGCCTAGAGAACGGACAGGAGCCTGACAATGGTCACAACTGCCCAAAGTTAAACTGGAAGCTGCTGAAATCTGTAGATCGAGTCTAGGAAACCTCGAGGGCATATTCAATTTTCAAATAATACGAAGCAAGCAGAATACTTACGATGAAAATCAGCATCACCAAAGAAAAAACACTATAATGATCAATTTGCAATGCCTAGATAGATGTCATAAGTTTCCCGGTCACCAAATATTTATTTACATATGGATTGTATATTCATCCAACATACATATTAACAACTGTGACGATAGTAGCTGTTGTAGGTAAGGTAAGAAAATTACGGATGACAATCTCCCAAGGATTTTTTTTAAAAAAAATTTATGTACACCAACCAATTAGAATCAACAGTAACTATTTATTTGCCCTTAAGAAGTAATTGCTGATTGCACTAGAAAAACTTGTCAACCCTAATTAAGACTGAATCGTTTCTGATGATTGCACTTTGCTGCGGAGCCTCTACCCGTGCAAACACCTTATCAAATGGCAATGGCTTGAATGGATACAACAAAAACTCGAGCGTAATCAACATGATAACGCCCTTATCTCCACTTTCCAACAGAAACAGAAACGCTAAACGAGAAATAGCCTGGTTAATGTCACGACAAATTATTTTCTTTTTAACCCCGCGACATAGCCATGCAATCGCCAGGATCGCCCCTAATACTCCCTGCGTGGCGAGCAAAGCAGATCTACTCTACGGGTGGGGGCGGTGGGGAGAGTCAAAGAGGGCAGGAGAAGAGTGGGACGCACGCACCGCAGATCTTGATGGGTGCCTCGAGCTCGAGGAGGTTGGGCTGGGTGAGGAAGATGTCGCGGGAGGCGGTGCAGAGCTGGCGGATCTCCGACTCGGAGAGCTGCACCTGCTTCCCGGGTCGCGCCGTCCGCACCTCAAGCAGGCGGCGGATGATGTCGTCGAGGAGCGCGGCGTCCATGCCGCTGCCGCCTCCCTGCCCTCCCGCCGCCGGCGCCGCCGCCATCGCCTCCCTCGAGGTGGAGAGAGATCGGTGGAGTTAGGGTTTCGGCGCTTCGGGAGGAGCAGGTGGCCCGAGGTGGAGGAGGAGGAGAGGGATTGGGTGGTGGGCCGCCGATAGCTAGATAAACTCGCCTCCTCTCTGTGTTTTGTTTGTTTTTGTCTTCGCTCGGGTAAAAACCTCTCCGCTTGTGTCGTTCCGCGGTGGCCCTGGTTGGTGGGTCCAATGTGTTTTTTTTAAGCGAAATGGGTCCAATGTATTATGTGTGTGCCGGACAGGCCGATTCATTGAACTTTTTTAAAACATATTATTATGTTAATACAAATTTGAAAACTACTATACAAATTAAATCAATTTCAAAAGTAGTACCAAATTAGCCCTCCGAAAGACAGATGAGGTTGGGCGGGTCCGTATTGTGAAATAATGAAGTGTTGGCCTTTTACGGTTTTTGGTCGGTACTAAATATAGGCCGAAGGGGGCGTGAGGCGGTGGCGCAGGTGCTTGGAGCATCCACGGTGGGGGGCTGTCAGTGGTGGATCCAAGTGTATGCTTGGGGTAGCACGATATAACAAGTTTTTGGGCAGCTCAGGTACCATCGTGCACCCTGATCTTCCGTTCCCTCATTCTCTAGCTCCACCAAATGGGGATGTGCCGCCCACCCGTGCCAATGCCTCTTGGCTCCCTTCATCTCAACTTGGGGTATCGTGTATCTTTCCTTTCGAAAAAATTATTGGTGCATTTTTGCTATTTTATAGAATATTTTTTATGTACAAAAACTTATAACATAAAAAATATTGCTGCAAAACGGCGTTAGTCCGGATTAGTGTCTATTCAGATTATGCAAGTTAGGGGCAAAACAATGGGAAAAGTGTCAGAGGGCAAAACACCAGATGGGTGGACCGTACACGGTATGGTGCTGGGCCACTATTCGGGACGTCAGCGATAACTTTGGGCTACTGTGTGGGCCCGTACATGGTATGGAGCTTTTCAGCCCCGATTGTTCGGGAAAATACTTGACCCCTCGAGAGTTGCATCATCATATTCTGTCAGGATGTGGCTATTGAGCCGTCCATGATGAGGTGTCTTGTCTATTTGTTCCCGTGTCAGTACAGAGGGGGGACTTGGCTTGCCTGTTGGTGCTCGAGAAGCTGGGCCTGGCTGCGAGGTTAACGCTTGATGGAGCGTGGTTTCTCTGTGGAGAGATTTGTTTGGTGGAGGCTGAGCTGATTGTATCGTCCAGCTGGCTGTGCCAACCGGCGCTTCTGTTTTGCCTTTGAAGGGTATCGGGTATCCATAACCCCGTCACTACACTTCCCATCGATTAATACGTTGAGAATAAGCAACCACAATTCAAGGGCTCTGTAAAGGGAAGTGTGGCTACGTTGGATCGTAACAGTGAAGCATATCCAACTCTACAAAGTCTTTCCATCATAAAAATCCACTATTCACTCCTAGTTTTATCCGGCGACGCTTCTGGGTAGTGAGACATGTGTTCAGCCATATTCGGCATGGATTGATGGATTATGATGATAACTTCCAATGCAATAAAGATGTTGGTAAGATTGGCTTCTTCTCTAACCAGAAATGCACTGCAGTTGTTCGGATGTTTGCATAAGGAGTTGTTGGTGATCTTGTTGATGAGTACTTCTGCATGAGTGAGTTCACATGCTTTGATACAATGTACAAGTTTTGCAAAGTAGTGATTTAGGTGTTCGGAAGAGAGTTCTTGAGAGAACCAAATAAAGGATACAATCAATTGTTATTGATCAATGTTTTGAGGGGCTTTCCTTAGATGCGTGAAAGCATAGATTGTATGCATTAGGAGTGAAAGAACTGTCCAATTGCTTGGCGGTGGCCATATATGGCCATGTTGGAGAGTGCACAACCATAATTGAAGTTGTGGCATCAAAGATCTTTGAATTTGACACACTTTTTTTGGCGTGCCAGGTGGACACAATGTTATCAACGTGTTTCAACGCTCCCCAAGGTTTTCTAGGCTTGCGGAAGGCAATTCCCCGAAGGTCAGCTACGAGATCAATGGCCGCCCATAAACGAAGTGATACTACCTAGCTGATATCATCTATCTTATGTTGTATACATTTGTGAAGACAATCTTCAATCCCTAAGGAGAGAAGATGACTAGGTTTGCTAAAAAACAAGAGAGCGCTAGGAAGGATGTGGAGCGGGTTTATGGTGCCCTCCAATCTCATTTGGCTATTGTTCGTCACCCTGCTAGAACATGGAACGTTGAGACTATGTGTGAGGTGATGACTGCTTATATGATCATTTGTAACATGAATACAGAGGATGTGCGTGATGACAATATCTATAACCATGGGTGGGAATATCGGGGAGAGTTGATTGAGTCCGAGGGTGGATCAACTTTCGAACATCTCATCCAAATTCATGATGAAATGTACGATCAGCCAGCTCACGTGACTTTTAAATGATTTTTTGAACATGTGTGGACTTACGTAAGAAACCAGTAGTTCTATCATCTCAATTGTTTTTAAAAAAATGGTAGTATGACAGTGTTTTAACTTATTTGGTTGTGAACTAAGTTATTTGAATTTAGTGTCATTTATTTAATTGTGTAAATTTATTGATTATATTTTTTTAAACGGATATGACGGATCAAATGGGTCGTCGTCCATTGGGTGCCATGGCCAGAAAAAGGCCGGATACTTGGCTCCGTTTTATGTGAGACCTGTTAAAATAAACATGGAAAAAATAGGAATTTATATCGCCGCTAATAGCACGCTATAGCTTGCTGTGAATTGTCTAGCTAAATAAAATTATGTAGAATGTCTTATTAATAGCATGTTATAGCTAATAACATATTTCAATGCCGACGTTGTTTTGCTATAGCGCGCTATCCGCGCAGCAACATGTGTGTGCCTTCTTGAAGGTGCTGCTTGGTACTCGTCGATTCGTTGCTAGGAGTGTGGTGGTACTTCGACGGAGAGGGCGCAGCGGTTGCGAGTCACCGTAGTTTAGTCTATCCGCCCATGTCTCATTTTATTTCTTTTTTTTTCTCTTTGGGTGTATGTTTGTTGTTGCCCAACATTTCGTTACTGTTGGTTGTATTGGGTGGTTACTATATTTATATAGCGGGGCTGCGGCCTATTTCACGCTATATAATTAGTAAAACTCAGCCACCGACCCCAATTGTGGCTTTGCCGACCGTCCTGGCAGGAAAATACAACACCACAACTAACATGATGTCCACTAACTATCATGGCCGTCCAACCCTGTTGGAGATTCGTGCAACTGCTTTGACCGATCCTTTTGGTGTGAACGCACTTCCGCTTTCTGCGTCGCGGGCGCCTGTACTTTGCCAAGCAGTATCTAGCTTAGTTGTTGTGGATCACAGTCATAAATGATGGGTAGATAAGGCAATATATTTTCTAACTAGTGGATCTGGTAGTAAGTGCACATTTTATTTCCTTCCACCCCGCTGCTACATTTTATTTCTTTCTCTCCCCAACCGCTGACGGCTGACCCTCCCCGGCCGACCTCCACCCTCCAGATCGACCTCCACCCTCTCGGACCTCCATCTTGAAAGGGCATGGCGCCCCCATGTGTGGTTTTGGTAATTAATGACAATCCCTATGGACTAATGGTTGCATTGAGTTATTCTTGTAGTGTTTGTCCATAGACAAATGCTTGAACTCCATATGTTGGATTCAAGGTTGATGCCATAAAGATATTGATATAATGGAGTATTTGGCATCAAGATCATCGAGTTGTATGGATATATTTGAGATGATCAAGAAGAAGAGTATGTGATGGCCAAGTTGTTATTCGAGTAGTTATCCGATGATTGGTCATATGCGAGTTGAGCATATTGCAAGTATGTCTTGAAGAAAAGGATTAGGTGATCATTCATGGTTATCTTCAAGACATCATCTATTGAAAAGAGAAGAAAAGATACAAGGTTGATCAAGATATTGATCAACACACAAAGCTATAAGATGTACCAAGTCGGATCATGTACTGTTGAAAATATGCCCTAGAGGCAATCATATTGATGATGATATTTCCACATGTTTATGAATCTCTGACAAAAGAATAATTGTCATTCCGTCCCTTGAATAAACTATCATGATATTGGTTAATGAATACGTGATTCATTTGTGAAACCCATTATCTCTATGATGTTATTCTAAATAGGTTCCTGGTCAACAATCATACGAGGGAGGCATATGATTTAGTGACTAGCACATGTATTGATGGATGATCATGTTTCACGGATCATTGACATGGAGATGTCGATCAATAATGTGGACTCATGCTACGAACATGGAGTTGGACTGACCCACCATGAGACACTGTGAGAATATCTATTCTTTCATGTCATCAGCTGATCTCATACAATGTGTATGTTGATTCCTTAGACCTGAGATCTTCGCGTGAGTTTTGGGATATGTAAGGGCTTTACTTTGGGGCTATCTAACGCTACACCGTGAAAGGGTAGCTATAAAGGTAGCTTCGGTTTTGTCACGAAACATGCTGCAAGTCATGGTTGATCAAGATGGGATTTGCCCTCCGTCCAACGGAGAGATATATCTTGGCCACTCGAATGACCGGATCCAGAAAATGTATGGCCATACTCTCGGTTAAGTGTTAACCGTGTTTCAGGGATTCCGTGTAACATCCCAAATTTTGGAACCAAGAAAAACTTAGTTTTACCAGACCCCAAAATTCAGAACCAACAAAAAACTTTTTAAATGCCTGACTATTGCTTGTGTTTCACTTCCCATTGCTCTGTTTGACCTTGTGTGGTTGATTGTTTGTGTTTGATAAACCAAAATAAAATAGTTTTATAAATAACAAGACCAGGCATCAGTATCAGGTCCAATTCTATCACCCTCATCTATTTTGGCCTCATGCCATAATTGGGAATCTTTGTAATCTTTGTAATTCTAGTGGCCACCGTTTTGGTGACTGCTACATTATATAATTGAAAATCTAACCGTAGGGGTTCTCCCCTACGGTAATGGGTGTCAAAAAAATTGGGAATCTTGATACTTTCATCAACGCACCTTCTTAAAAGCTCATCTTCTCTATATCTTCTATTCTTACCCAAGTTGTGAAATTGGATATTTGAACTTTTCAAACCATTGTTTTCAAGCCCTTAGGACAACATCCCCAAATCAGTGGCTATATCCTTCCATCTTATGAAATCTTTTGCCAGCCTTTCTTACATCAATTCTATTTCTCTGTGAGCTCAACCAACCTATCCTCGACACCATCATGACTTGATTTTCAAAATCCATTTTGACCATTAGCTTCCTTTGGGCCATTTAATTATTTTCTTTTCTCTCAAGGTTTTGAGGCATATTAAAATACCCCCCCCCCCTATTTTCAAAAGATTTCCTTTGAAACACAAATCACTTTCAAAGGAGACTTTTTCTAAAAAAAAAAAATCACTTTTGTGATCTCTATTGTGTACCTTTTACCCCAAAACAAAACTATGTATGTTGGGAACATTTTGTTTTATATTTTTTTGTTTTACAAAAAGGCCAGAAATGAACTTTTAATATTTTATTAATAAAAGTATTTCTAAAATTTTTGGAAAAATTCTCCCACACTCCTATGGTCATATGTGACCTAATTATCCAAAAACATTTGCTTGTCATTTTCAAATTTTTGAAGAAAACATCCAAAAACAGAAAACAGGGAGAAAATTTCAAAGCATTTAAAGAACAGAAAGTTGACCTCTGTTCAGCATGTTTTCATACACTTTAGTATTTTACAAAAATGGTAAAAAAATGTGTTTCTGGATGCTTTCAACATGGTGATCATTTACCAATTGAAACTTCCACAATTGGATTTTATTTGCTAGGAAAACTAAGCATGGACTTTTCGCAAGTTTTAACTGTTTTCCAACACTTAGCATTTTCACTAAGTCCTATTTCTGAACTTTACTGAATGTTGTTTCGGTACCAACTTGATTGCTTCGAATTGTTTGTTTCTAGAGTGAATTAGGAAGTGGATTTATGTCCCCTCTACACCCTGATGCACCACCTTTCTAACCTGCCCTTCAAGGCCTAGTGTTGACCTGAGAGAGAGAGAGAAGGAAGAGAGGAGAGAGGGCCGTGAGGCAAGGAAAAGAGGAGGAGAGGACAGTCTTCCTCCCGCACGCCACCATGCTCCTTGCTCCATGCAGCCATGCCCTCTCTCACACGCCGCCTTGATCCTTGCTGCCGTGCTCCCTCCAGCACGCCGCACTGCACCCCCGTTCCCCTGCCTCTCTCTTCTCTTCCCTCCCGTTTCCGTGCTCAAGTGGGCAAGGAGATGAAGACCATTCCCCAGCCCCTGAGCGCGCCACAGTGCTCCTCTGTCTCCCCTCTGCCGTCTGAGCGAAGACAAGCCCGCGAAGAACCCTCCTCCTGCTCCAAATCGTGCACGTCTCATAGTTGCTCGCCATGCCGTGAACGCCGATGGCATACTTCCCCACCACGGCACCCCAACATGCACGGATCGCCCTAGTCACTCCCCTGCCACCCTTGACCCCGTAGACATGCTCGGGTCACACCATCTGGCCCACAGCGACGCCAGCATTCCGTCGAGCACCGTGTGAGCGCAACGGCCACCTACCACCCCAAGCTCTCCATGGCACGCTCCCGTGCTCGAACTCACTCCTGAAGACCTAACGCCGTCACCGTGTCGTAGCAGTACTGTGCAGGCAGCCAATGGCGGCCTCTCCCACTCCCTGACCACCTCCTGGACCGAGACCATCGTGCACGGCCACCACCTTGCTGCTCCCTCTCCGTCGCCTCCCCTCTGCTATAAAAGCCACCCGAGCCCTCACTCACCTCCACACCACCACTGCTCTCCCTTGCTCCACCCTCTCTCGTTCTCTGCCAGGAGGGCTGCCGCGCCATCGCCACGCCTCTACCGTGGCCGAGCAAGCTCTCGCTCGACCACAGCCGAAGGTTAACGGCGACACGGCCACGCTGCCGCTCTCTGCCCTCTCTGTTTTCCCTCTGCCCTCTCTCTTCTTTCTCTTGTTTCTCTACTCTATCAACGCACCACCCTCACCGTACCTCTCTCTCTCTCCGTCTCGTGCGCAGACCCGCTCGCCGGAGCTCGCCGTCGAAGCTTCGCGTCCGTGGAAGCTGAGGAGTTCGCCGGCACCGTCCGGGTCGCTCCCGAGCCTCGCCGTCTGCGCCATCGCCTTCCCCACGCCCTCCGCACTCGCCTCCACCATCATCGTCGTCCCCAGAAGCCCCACGGTGAGCCGCCGTAGCTCGCCGCCTCTCTGCTGTTTGCATGTGTGCGTGAGGGAGAAGATGTCCCTCGACCGTCCATCTCCCGATCAAGGGCTCTCCTTGAACCTGCATTTCCCGCGCGCCGCGCAAGCGGGCGGGCCGGTCCAGTACTGTGCAGCCCAGCTCGGGACCAATCCAGCCCACCGCAGTTTTTTTTTTTTTCCTCCAGTGTTTTAATTCTTCTCTGTTTAACAGAAACTATATCCACTGGTTTAAATCGATTTAAAATATGAAAAATTCAAATCTGGCCAAACCAAAAATCCTGGTTGTAGCCTAACATGTTCCCAACCAGATCCAAGTGGTAGAACCACTTTTGGATAATCATCTTTGAAGAAAATAAATGAGAGCCAGAACCACTGGTTTATACCAAAACTTTAATAACTATTTTATAAGATAGCTAAATTTACAAACTCAACTGTTTTGAGAAGCCCTAAGTGATACCTAGCAGTAGCAATTGGCCTCTTATGCAAATGATCTTCCTAAATAAAATGGCTTGCAAATTTGTATGTGACCAGAGAGCTCTTTTAGGATTTTTGTAAATTGTTTGGTGATGATTTTTGGTGTGAATCCACTTGTGTGATCCTCTGTATGATTAGGAGTACCTAATCCTAGCTTGATGTGATTTTTAGAGCTGTAGATTATCGTTGGTGTATTTAACTAGTTGTTATGGTTTTCTGTTAATTATTGTTTATAGTTTTATTTAACTATATAGGATGTGTTAGTGCTTCTTTTTGTGTTTTCTAGCATGTATAAGTGTGATAATCTCTGTTATGAGTGCGTTAACTCTTGTTTATAGCATGTTAGGAAAAGTTTAGTGTTGTTTGTGTTCATTAGGGAATACTATCACTAGTATGGATATTCCCTAGAATTTCCGAGTATTTAGGATTTGTTTGGGTATAAAATCCATTGTGTGGCATGATTTTAGAAAGTGTTGTTTGAGCACCAGTAGCCCTTCATATTTACTGATATTATAGCATGTCACCTCTGGTTACATATTATTTTTGCCATTAGTCAAGCATGATTAGCTAGGATTGTATTTTGGAATATTTGTGACTCACTAGCAGGAATAGGTTGTTGTCTAGTTTATGTTTTGATGATTTTTACAATGAACAAAGGGTGTTTAACCTCTTAATGCCTTGTTATGATAGGGGAACACCCACTAATCCCATTTCATATTGGTTTGAGATTGGGATTCTCAACCTTGAGCATTGCTTTATTAGCCTCTTTTTCAAATAGAAGTGTGTAGTAGTTTTTCCTTAGGAAAGTTGAGTGATTGATGTGTGGTGAAGTCTTCTGGCTTGTAGAGAATAATGGGTGACTTAACTTTTGTCTGGAGTATTTCCTGTTTAAATAAAGATGTTAGTTGCTCATCCTTGCCTAAGATAATTTTGAGATCTATGGCCCTAGCTCGTGTATAAGTGTTATACTACTGAGTAGTATAAGGCCCTTGTAAGTGTAGATCCTAGTTTGTTGCTTGAATGACTAGTTTGATTCTTGTGGTAGTTATTTGTTTGTGTACCACTTGTGGTTTTGTATGGTGTATTGATTGTTGTTTATTTCCCTGTTTGCGACGCTAGATATTAACGCTGCCGGATTGGTATTTGGAGAGAATTGATCGAGGAAGGAGGGGGTATCTCTTATTGATCAACAAGGAAAATCCAGGGACATTAGGCTGAAACCAGGCAAGCTACTTCACTGAGCTTGCATCTATATACATCTATTTTGATTTACCTGTGTTACTTATAAGTAGCATAAACGATTCATGTGGTGTTGCCACAAAAGCCATGAGTTTGAAAAACCTTTTCCAAAATACAAGTATATTGTTGAGACACCCGATGTAGAGGTGTTAGTGGTATACAGTGATTTCTAAATGAATTTGTTTTACTCAGAAGCCTTCTATGAAAATCTTTTGGTGGGATGACGAACCACCCAAGTTTTGGTTAAAAGAATTTTGCTATGAGAATTGGAAATGATTGTGAAAACCTTTTCAAAAGTTTATGAAAAAAAAAACTATTTTGCCACTCTATGTAGAAGTATCAGTTTGTTTAAATAAAACTATAGGATGGGAAAAGCATTGTTTATTCAAAACTCCTTTGAAAATCCTTGGATGAATTTTGGTACGCCGAGATGTCGGTAATGAAATTGAGAGGTGTGAATGGTGATGTTTCTGAAAAATGCACATTGTGTCCTGGTACTTACCGAACAACCAATAACCTGTGCGACCACATTTACCCACATATGGGCAAGGGCGTAGTCATATAATTTGCTCGTGTTAGTACTGGATGCCTCAACAACGAGGATGACCTCGTTCCATGAGGGGATGGTTTGGTGACCTGCCCCTGACCTGGGTCCTCTTCAGTGAAGTCTACCGGAAGCCGGTATGAACGTATTTGGAGGAAGAGGATTGAAGGGCTCCCTTGGGTCCGCCGGGCAGAACTACGAAGTCCTCACACTTAGTTTCCGACGGGCATGGATTTAAGTGTCGATGGAACCGGTTTCGTAGCGGTAGGATCCTATACTAGCATGAGCAAAGGACAGGCTATGGCCGGGAACTCAACTTCGCATACCTCTGGTATGGCGGGACGTGGCTGACACGATGAGTGACCGGATGGGTGTGGGAAAAGCGTACTACCTCTGCAGAGGGTAAAACTATTCGAATAGCCGAGTCCTCGGATATGGACAGTTGGGAAGAACTGCTAAGACCATGTGCAAGTTTTGGGCAAGTTTTGAAAGGTGTTTAAGTTTAAAATGAAATTGAAGGGGAGATGCTGTTACATACCTATACTAATGAGTTAGTATGAGGTTGTTGAAGTTAATTGGACCATAATGAGTTATGGTCGAGAAAAGGGAGGAGTTTTTGAGAAACGACTAAAATAATGATTTCTTAAAGGATAGTTATAAACTTCTTCTTACCTTTTTAAACAAATTTATAGAGATGTTTTTCAATAAAGATATAAAGATGTTTTTCAATAATAAAAGTCTTGAAATAAAAATAAAACTAAAATAGTGCATACTCAAGTTGGGGTAGTTTGCGAGTACAATCAAATGTACTCATATTGGTTTCGTCCCTGGCTATTGTCTTAGCCAGATTTTAAAGAGGAACTCTTCGAAGAAGAGGAGTTCACTGGCGTCTTTGCGAACTAGGGCGCTTCCCAGTCAGCTGCCTGTAGGGTTAAGGCGAATGACTCGGGCTCCACGTTGTTTGGTGATTTCCGCTGCAAGCACCTGATGAAGCTGATCACTTCCATCAAGTAAGTAAATAAATTCGGTATGTATGGATGTTCTTTGGCTACCAAGTTTAATTGTGCTTCAGCGACGCACTGATCATGGGATCGCTGATATGTAGGCACAAGGGTATTTCGGACAGTTAGTCCGGGGTCCCCACAGACTTGGTATCAGAGCGATCCTGACTGTAACAGACCTTAGTTAGCATGGACGTTAGTTAGGAAGGAAAATATTTTGCTAAAAATATATTAATACCAAAGATATATCTTTATCTAGGGAGGTCCAAACATGACTTCCACTCTTCTCACCTTCTCAAATAATTTCTGAGTCTTACCCTTCTATTTTAAGATCTACCAAGGATTTCTCTACTCCCTCTTATCCGTTCAAAATACTAGGCGATGGACCCAAAGGAGACCTAATTAGCTAGCACCTATGAGAAGAAGCATCCATCTTGAATATTCAACATTCAACATCAAGGTGATTGATCTGCAAATGCCAAGATCATCAATATCAACAAAGCAAGAGACTTCCGAAGACCCTCGCTCAACGTCAACAATTCTACTCAAGTTGCAACCTCGACAATCTCAAGTATTCCAGCTGAAGCCCAAGGTGATGAAATGAAGACTTCATCAACCATGTATAACCAAGGCCCCTAGGAAAAACATATGATGGGAACTTTAGTTATACAACCCGACTCCCACGAGTATTAGGTGTCCATTGGTACTAAATGTACCTTGTGTGTTGTTTGTCTGTGAAGTTCTTTGCTTGCGTGTGCCCTGTTTGTGTGATGTTTTTCATGTGTGTTTCACAATCACGCCTTGCCGGCAGCACAAAGTAATTTTCAAAAAAAAAAATAATAATAATAATAAAAAAAATTCTCCTTATTATAAAAACTCCTTTTGTCACTTAACCAAAAACCATTCTTGACCTCTTGTCCATAGCTGCACCTTGTTGCAGATATAAACCCGCCTAGGAAAAATCTTCTAAGATATTTTCCCTCTCATCTAAACCATCTCCCGTGAGAACTGACAGTTCCGCAAGATACAAAAGACCCCCGATCTTTGACCAAATAGCCTGAGATTTTGCAACCTAACCGGCAAGTCATTCATGCACCGTCTGGAGCAAGTGCGTGAAGATCTCGAAGGAAACTGCAATTTTACGCCAACCTCGTGAAGGCACGAGCCTCATCTCGCAAAATTAGTCTGTGAAATTTCAAGAATACTACTCTAACAGATCGTATCTAACTTTAGATTAACATCTGACCTAAGTAACCGCGATAGTACTAACTTCTAACTCAGGGCTGCATGCCTTGACAAGAAACGAAGACATAAGGAGGCTCATTTCAGATTGGCAACTAGAGGAACTCAAGGAGTGCATAAGAATTTCTACGAAGATTCGAGCTCAGAGACCGCAAGAAGGAGGAACTGCGACAAGAAGACATTGAAGAGAGATTTCTTATGGTTGGCAAAGAAGCAATATACCAGACTATCTTGGAATATTTGGAAACTTATATCAGAATCTATTATTCTTAATCTCTCAAGAAATAGTGTGATATTCCAATGTTCGTGTTATATAAAAGTAGTTTTGTAACAAGCCTCATGAACTTGTTAACAAATCACTTTTGTATGCTCAAACAATTGAGTGTCATATCCAAATAAACAGAACGTCAGATAATCCAGTACATCTCAGCCTCGGGAATATGAAAAGTAGTTTGATGACAAGATTAGCTACCTTGTTAACAAATTCTTCGTGTATGACTAAGGCAATTCGATGTCCTAAAAGACACCCACATTCTTATACAACTAACTAATAGAAATCATCGATCCACATCCCAAACCACCTACCTCTGGAGCTAATTTTTAGACTCCTCCGGAAGCTCGATACCCTGGACTGTACTTCTTAGGATTCTTACCAAAGCTGTGTGAAGCTCAAGAACCAAGGAAGTCCACAATGAAGTTCCTCCTCTACTCAGCTGAAGAAGGCTAGAAGAATAAAACGACGGAAGCACCTGCTGTGGACAACATCAATCACCAAGCAAGCTCAGACGCCTTTAGAAGCGTATAACACCCTTCTTCTAACTAAAAATCGGAGAGAGTCGAGTACACCCACTCGACGCATTCTGAGAGCAACATGTCCCCATCTACGACCCTCGTAAGGCGAAACTATCAGGAAGTGATATCTGCACCAACCCCAAGCACCGAGGAGTGACACCCAAGATGAAGATCGTCAAGCTACTCAAGAAGGACGATGCCTTCCGGTCAACCCCATCATCAAGGATCTGAACTCCGCCTCGAAGTTATCAACAAAGAAAGCCTCGCCACATCAAGTTGTCAAGATCTCACATGGCGACCTCACTGAAGAAGCAACGACCTCGGAAGCATAGCCAGCCCAAAAACCGTGCCCTCGTACTCCCCTGTACCCCCGGGAAAATCTCGAGGACGAGATTTATTTTAAGGGGGAAGGATCTGTAACATCCCAAATTTTGGAACCAAGAAAAACTTAGTTTTACCAGACCCCAAAATTCAGAACCAACAAAAAACTTTTTAAATGCCTGACTATTGCTTGTGTTTCACTTCCCATTGCTCTGTTTGACCTTGTGTGGTTGATTGTTTGTGTTTGATAAACCAAAATAAAATAGTTTTATAAATAACAAGACCAGGCATCAGTATCAGGTCCAATTCTATCACCCTCATCTATTTTGGCCTCATGCCATAATTGGGAATCTTTGTAATCTTTGTAATTCTAGTGGCCACCGTTTTGGTGACTGCTACATTATATAATTGAAAATCTAACCGTAGGGGTTCTCCCCTACGGTAATGGGTGTCAAAAAAATTGGGAATCTTGATACTTTCATCAACGCACCTTCTTAAAAGCTCATCTTCTCTATATCTTCTATTCTTACCCAAGTTGTGAAATTGGATATTTGAACTTTTCAAACCATTGTTTTCAAGCCCTTAGGACAACATCCCCAAATCAGTGGCTATATCCTTCCATCTTATGAAATCTTTTGCCAGCCTTTCTTACATCAATTCTATTTCTCTGTGAGCTCAACCAACCTATCCTCGACACCATCATGACTTGATTTTCAAAATCCATTTTGACCATTAGCTTCCTTTGGGCCATTTAATTATTTTCTTTTCTCTCAAGGTTTTGAGGCATATTAAAATACCCCCCCTATTTTCAAAAGATTTCCTTTGAAACACAAATCACTTTCAAAGGAGACTTTTTCTAAAAAAAAAAAATCACTTTTGTGATCTCTATTGTGTACCTTTTACCCCAAAACAAAACTATGTATGTTGGGAACATTTTGTTTTATATTTTTTTGTTTTACAAAAAGGCCAGAAATGAACTTTTAATATTTTATTAATAAAAGTATTTCTAAAATTTTTGGAAAAATTCTCCCACACTCCTATGGTCATATGTGACCTAATTATCCAAAAACATTTGCTTGTCATTTTCAAATTTTTGAAGAAAACATCCAAAAACAGAAAACAGGGAGAAAATTTCAAAGCATTTAAAGAACAGAAAGTTGACCTCTGTTCAGCATGTTTTCATACACTTTAGTATTTTACAAAAATGGTAAAAAAATGTGTTTCTGGATGCTTTCAACATGGTGATCATTTACCAATTGAAACTTCCACAATTGGATTTTATTTGCTAGGAAAACTAAGCATGGACTTTTCGCAAGTTTTAACTGTTTTCCAACACTTAGCATTTTCACTAAGTCCTATTTCTGAACTTTACTGAATGTTGTTTCGGTACCAACTTGATTGCTTCGAATTGTTTGTTTCTAGAGTGAATTAGGAAGTGGATTTATGTCCCCTCTACACCCTGATGCACCACCTTTCTAACCCTGCCCTTCAAGGCCCTAGTGTTGACCTGAGAGAGAGAGAGAAGGAAGAGAGGAGAGAGGGCCGTGAGGCAAGGAAAAGAGGAGGAGAGGACAGTCTTCCTCCCGCACGCCACCATGCTCCTTGCTCCATGCAGCCATGCCCTCTCTCACACGCCGCCTTGATCCTTGCTGCCGTGCTCCCTCCAGCACGCCGCACTGCACCCCCGTTCCCCTGCCTCTCTCTTCTCTTCCCTCCCGTTTCCGTGCTCAAGTGGGCAAGGAGATGAAGACCATTCCCCAGCCCCTGAGCGCGCCACAGTGCTCCTCTGTCTCCCCTCTGCCGTCTGAGCGAAGACAAGCCCGCGAAGAACCCTCCTCCTGCTCCAAATCGTGCACGTCTCATAGTTGCTCTCCATGCCGTGAACGCCGATGGCATACTTCCCCACCACGGCACCCCAACATGCACGGATCGCCCTAGTCACTCCCCTGCCACCCTTGACCCCGTAGACATGCTCGGGTCACACCATCTGGCCCACAGCGACGCCAGCATTCCGTCGAGCACCGTGTGAGCGCAACGGCCACCTACCACCCCAAGCTCTCCATGGCACGCTCCCGTGCTCGAACTCACTCCTGAAGACCTAACGCCGTCACCGTGTCGTAGCAGTACTGTGCAGGCAGCCAATGGCGGCCTCTCCCACTCCCTGACCACCTCCTGGACCGAGACCATCGTGCACGGCCACCACCTTGCTGCTCCCTCTCCGTCGCCTCCCCTCTGCTATAAAAGCCACCCGAGCCCTCACTCACCTCCACACCACCACTGCTCTCCCTTGCTCCACCCTCTCTCGTTCTCTGCCAGGAGGGCTGCCGCGCCATCGCCACGCCTCTACCGTGGCCGAGCAAGCTCTCGCTCGACCACAGCCGAAGGTTAACGACGACACGGCCACGCTGCCGCTCTCTGCCCTCTCTGTTTTCCCTCTGCCCTCTCTCTTCTTTCTCTTGTTTCTCTACTCTATCAACGCACCACCCTCACCGTACCTCTCTCTCTCTCCGTCTCGTGCGCAGACCCGCTCGCCGGAGCTCGCCGTCGAAGCTTCGCGTCCGTGGAAGCTGAGGAGTTCGCCGGCACCGTCCGGGTCGCTCCCGAGCCTCGCCGTCTGCGCCATCGCCTTCCCCACGCCCTCCGCACTCGCCTCCACCATCATCGTCGTCCCCAGAAGCCCCACGGTGAGCCGCCGTAGCTCGCCGCCTCTCTGCTGTTTGCATGTGTGCGTGAGGGAGAAGATGTCCCTCGACCGTCCATCTCCCGATCAAGGGCTCTCCTTGAACCTGCATTTCCCGCGCGCCGCGCAAGCGGGCGGGCCGGTCCAGTACTGTGCAGCCCAGCTCGGGACCAATCCAGCCCACCGCAGTTTTTTTTTTCCCTCCAGTGTTTTAATTCTTCTCTGTTTAACAGAAACTATATCCACTGGTTTAAATCGATTTAAAATATGAAAAATTCAAATCTGGCCAAACCAAAAATCCTGGTTGTAGCCTAACATGTTCCCAACCAGATCCAAGTGGTAGAACCACTTTTGGATAATCATCTTTGAAGAAAATAAATGAGAGCCAGAACCACTGGTTTATACCAAAACTTTAATAACTATTTTTATAAGATAGCTAAATTTACAAACTCAACTGTTTTGAGAAGCCCTAAGTGATACCTAGCAGTAGCAATTGGCCTCTTATGCAAATGATCTTCCTAAATAAAATGGCTTGCAAATTTGTATGTGACCAGAGAGCTCTTTTAGGATTTTTGTAAATTGTTTGGTGATGATTTTTGGTGTGAATCCACTTGTGTGATCCTCTGTATGATTAGGAGTACCTAATCCTAGCTTGATGTGATTTTTAGAGCTGTAGATTATCGTTGGTGTATTTAACTAGTTGTTATGGTTTTCTGTTAATTATTGTTTATAGTTTTATTTAACTATATAGGATGTGTTAGTGCTTCTTTTTGTGTTTTCTAGCATGTATAAGTGTGATAATCTCTGTTATGAGTGCGTTAACTCTTGTTTATAGCATGTTAGGAAAAGTTTAGTGTTGTTTGTGTTCATTAGGGAATACTATCACTAGTATGGATATTCCCTAGAATTTCCGAGTATTTAGGATTTGTTTGGGTATAAAATCCATTGTGTGGCATGATTTTAGAAAGTGTTGTTTGAGCACCAGTAGCCCTTCATATTTACTGATATTATAGCATGTCACCTCTGGTTACATATTATTTTTGCCATTAGTCAAGCATGATTAGCTAGGATTGTATTTTGGAATATTTGTGACTCACTAGCAGGAATAGGTTGTTGTCTAGTTTATGTTTTGATGATTTTTACAATGAACAAAGGGTGTTTAACCTCTTAATGCCTTGTTATGATAGGGGAACACCCACTAATCCCATTTCATATTGGTTTGAGATTGGGATTCTCAACCTTGAGCATTGCTTTATTAGCCTCTTTTTCAAATAGAAGTGTGTAGTAGTTTTTCCTTAGGAAAGTTGAGTGATTGATGTGTGGTGAAGTCTTCTGGCTTGTAGAGAATAATGGGTGACTTAACTTTTGTCTGGAGTATTTCCTGTTTAAATAAAGATGTTAGTTGCTCATCCTTGCCTAAGATAATTTTGAGATCTATGGCCCTAGCTCGTGTATAAGTGTTATACTACTGAGTAGTATAAGGCCCTTGTAAGTGTAGATCCTAGTTTGTTGCTTGAATGACTAGTTTGATTCTTGTGGTAGTTATTTGTTTGTGTACCACTTGTGGTTTTGTATGGTGTATTGATTGTTGTTTATTTCCCTGTTTGCGACGCTAGATATTAACGCTGCCGGATTGGTATTTGGAGAGAATTGATCGAGGAAGGAGGGGGTATCTCTTATTGATCAACAAGGAAAAATCCAGGGACATTAGGCTGAAACCAGGCAAGCTACTTCACTGAGCTTGCATCTATATACATCTATTTTGATTTACCTGTGTTACTTATAAGTAGCATAAACGATTCATGTGGTGTTGCCACAAAAGCCATGAGTTTGAAAAACCTTTTCCAAAATACAAGTATATTGTTGAGACACCCGATGTAGAGGTGTTAGTGGTATACAGTGATTTCTAAATGAATTTGTTTTACTCAGAAGCCTTCTATGAAAATCTTTTGGTGGGATGACGAACCACCCAAGTTTTGGTTAAAAGAATTTTGCTATGAGAATTGGAAATGATTGTGAAAACCTTTTCAAAAGTTTATGAAAAAAAAAACTATTTTGCCACTCTATGTAGAAGTATCAGTTTGTTTAAATAAAACTATAGGATGGGAAAAGCATTGTTTATTCAAAACTCCTTTGAAAATCCTTGGATGAATTTTGGTACGCCGAGATGTCGGTAATGAAATTGAGAGGTGGTGAATGGTGATGTTTCTGAAAAATGCACATTGTGTCCTGGTACTTACCGAACAACCAATAACCTGTGCGACCACATTTACCCACATATGGGCAAGGGCGTAGTCATATAATTTGCTCGTGTTAGTACTGGATGCCTCAACAACGAGGATGACCTCGTTCCATGAGGGGATGGTTTGGTGACCTGCCCCTGACCTGGGTCCTCTTCAGTGAAGTCTACCGGAAGCCGGTATGAACGTATTTGGAGGAAGAGGATTGAAGGGCTCCCTTGGGTCCGCCGGGCAGAACTACGAAGTCCTCACACTTAGTTTCCGACGGGCATGGATTTAAGTGTCGATGGAACCGGTTTCGTAGCGGTAGGATCCTATACTAGCATGAGCAAAGGACAGGCTATGGCCGGGAACTCAACTTCGCATACCTCTGGTATGGCGGGACGTGGCTGACACGATGAGTGACCGGATGGGTGTGGGAAAAGCGTACTACCTCTGCAGAGGGTAAAACTATTCGAATAGCCGAGTCCTCGGATATGGACAGTTGGGAAGAACTGCTAAGACCATGTGCAAGTTTTGGGCAAGTTTTGAAAGGTGTTCAAGTTTAAAATGAAATTGAAGGGGAGATGCTGTTACATACCTATACTAATGAGTTAGTATGAGGTTGTTGAAATTAATTGGACCATAATGAGTTATGGTCGGGAAAAGGGAGGAGTTTTTGAGAAACGACTAAAATAATGATTTCTTAAAGGATAGTTATAAACTTCTTCTTACCTTTTTAAACAAATTTATAGAGATGTTTTTCAATAAAGATATAAAGATGTTTTTCAATAATAAAAGTCTTGAAATAAAAATAAAACTAAAATAGTGCATACTCAAGTTGGGGTAGTTTGCGAGTACAATCAAATGTACTCATATTGGTTTCGTCCCTGGCTATTGTCTTAGCCAGATTTTAAAGAGGAACTCTTCGAAGAAGAGGAGTTCACTGGCGTCTTTGCGAACTAGGGCGCTTCCCAGTCAGCTGCCTGTAGGGTTAAGGCGAATGACTCGGGCTCCACGTTGTTTGGTGATTTCCGCTGCAAGCACCTGATGAAGCTGATCACTTCAATCACGTAAGTATATTTAATCGTGTTTATGGATGTCCTGTGATGCCAATTCGACTTATGTGCAACAACAGACTGATCATGGGATTGTTGCAGGAAACATAACGAGTATCTCGGATAGTTAATCCGGGGTCCTCACATTCCGCGTCATGGATATCGAGAAAGATGATCGAGCTATTATAAGGATGACAAGTTCTCACCTTGAGCTTAATCAATATCGTGAGGCAAAAGGAACAAGTGTACAATATTGTAGAAAGGTTCGTCCGATATGATCTTTACGTGTATTTGGGAATCGGCACGTCTTGCTAGAGGCCGCTACCGATTATTGGTCGAGCAGTGTACTCGCGCCATGTCCATCTATACGTGAACCTATAGGGTCACACACTTAAGGGGTATGGAACAGAGTTTGGATATGATCCATCTCTTATTGGGTTTATAGTGCTAATGGGCCTCTAATATAGAAGCCCATTAGGAGGACTATATATAAGAGAGGAGTGGGCAGAAAAGGCACGCCAGTGCAAACCCTAGCCGCCGCACTCTCTCCACCAGATCGCGCCATCGGTGCTAGCACCCCGACCGCGATGTTCCATCCCTGTACGTGTGGATACCGATAGAGGTGCTACACTTGGAGCACTTGGACGATCCGTTCATGGGATCCGCGAGGTGCTGCTCGTGGATTCACGAGGAGGAGGAGTAGTACGACTACACGGCATCGGCGCGCGACATCGACAGTCTTCCGCTGCACTGCGTGTCGAGAGGTAATTCGAGCTCTGTGATCGATTACTTGCAGGGGTTCCCGGGATGATCGCGGTAGAAATTTTTGATTTGCGCTAGCGTAGCCTATCCCGATTCCCTACAGTGGTATCAGATCCTTCCTGTTTTAGTCTTCGATTCAGAGCAGCGGTGCAAAGAGTTGTGCCAGGACGGATTTGATCCGTCGGCGGTAGATGCGATCTGCCAGATTGATTCGCGCGAAGGTGTTCGGGCGTTTGGCGTTGCCGGTCGATTAGAGAATTGATCTGTAGCGGATTTGATCCGTGGTGGCTGCTAGATGCGATCTGGCGTTTGTTTATGCGTAGCAGTGTACTAGATGCGATCAGCGTTCACTGTTTTCAGATCGATGTGTTGTGTGCTGGTCTGGCTATTTCTCTCGGCGATGGGAACCTGCAGATGTGATCTACAGGTTGCCCATGCGCGTGGAAAGAGACGGCGATGTGGTCGATTTTGATCAACCATACCGGCGGCGGCGGATGCTTTCGGTTTAGTGCCGTCGCGGTCTGCCCCGAGCCGATGCATACGATGGATTATCTGATGTGCATCGTGCATACAGTCCATGAGATGGATTAGATTGACCGCGCTTTGTTAAGCTACTAGATGTTATCTCAAAAAACAATCGTGATCTGGCATTCTGTATTGCATGCTGATGCAGTTTCAGAGTTGCCTTGATCAAAGCCGTTTGATTTATTGGATTCGTATTGTACGTATCTGTATCCCTTCCGGTCGTGCGGCAACCGGCTATATGTATATGTATTTGATACCCATGTACGAGAGTAGTGTACTCTCGATCATTGTCTCCAGCGGTGCGTTGGTGAATGTTTTGGTGCTACTTACACTGAATCATCTGATGGATCAGTTGGTTTTGCATATCACTAATAAATTTGATTTATTGGTTGTTCCGTTGGTCACACATTAGTAGATACTGATCTACTGGCAAGTGTGTTTCCGGCCGGACGACAGTAAGCACATGATACGTATTGGGACATTGATTCATTCGATGGATCATTTAGTCTCCAAAGCAAATGTTGCAATCCATTGTTGGTTCTCAGGCATGAGCTGGTTGATCCATGAGATGGATAAGCTAGCTGGGAACTTATAGCCGATTCGATCTGCTGTAAGTGCTTTTGGTACTGTCATATGTGCAAATCTGGTTTTGAGGAAAATGGACTCGCCTAGTTGCTGCGTTTATCCATATGATGGATCAAGGTACTAGTTGCTGCATTTGCTGGCTGTTTTGCTTGCAGTATTTTCAGATTTGATTTGTTATTACCCATGAGCTAATGTCCCTAGATGTGTTCTAATTAAGTGGCATATGTGTCTTTCGTCCGTTGCTTGCCAATGCTTCCATGTGATGGATAATTCTGACACTATGGCTGATTGTTCTGTTCTCATATATGATATGGGATCAGAAGATACGGAACGTGAGTAACTATCAACTACGTGGACTGTAATGGCTTATCTCTTCCATAAGATGTTTTTGAGATTTACAATTGCTGATAAATATGATCTATCGGTATTCTGTAAGGCTTTCCATCCGACCGTGCAGCAGTACTTTCCTTGTCATATATTGTTTGCATTCGATGCATGCATAAGACAATGGATAGCTTGATGCCGGTCAGTGCTAGTAGATGTGATCTACTGATAAACCATCGAGTTTTATTCAGACCATACACGGATCCAACTGACCTGCTTGTTGGTGTGAGGTTTTGTTCCATGTGATGGACTAAACAACAGTTGAATAATTCAACGACCGGAGACTACAAGTTTAGTTTCTATTTTCGTTGGTAAGGAGTTTCTGAAACTCGGGTAAATGTTTCTTGTTTGTATATGCTGGTTATAAAGTGTTATAACGTAGCAGGAAAATATATAAATGTTTGTTGATTAATAAGATTAATCTTAGTTCCTCTCATATATTGCCGGTGAATTTGTTCTCGGTGCTTTTGCGATTGGACGTGGTTTTTTGAAAATTGTTTTCATGTGTAATTCCTGAAGCATTGTATGTGTTACCAATTCACGTTATTAACTTATGGAATTTGATTCTATGCAAAATTGTTTTACGGTTAATGATGTGAATATGGTTATGTGTACATATGATGTACATCGAGTGCAAAACACTATAAAATGTTATGGTATGTTATTCGTACTCGGATGCATATGATGTGTCGTGATGAAGGCAAGCGGAAAAAAATGTGGCGACAAGATCGTCATTGCAAAAGGTGCACACGTTTACAGTTAATTTGATTATCTGCAAATTCTTTATGTTCCTTTACAAGGTCTACTTCTATTATTGTTTTGTTGCTTGCCATGCTTGTTACATAATAGAGTAGATTTCCTCACAAATGTTAAGTTAAACAAATGCCCTCCCAACTAAAACTTGCACCATCCAATGTCTTCTACAATTGATGGTGGGACTGTTGCCGTAGACGTCTCAGTTTTCGTTGACTAGATGGGTTTGTATCGGTTAGATGGTATTTTCTGTTGCCGCAGTGTGCCATCTACCGGTAGCTTACGCGCACAAGGGGTTGGTTAACTTATCAAGCTAATCTTAACGGTTAAGCGCCTTGGGGCATAAAGGTTGGGTTTTGGACATAGAGATGTCGCCCAGCAACAAGAGTCATATGTGATATGATTAGCAAGTGTTGCTTACCGATCTACCTTGTCTTCTAGCAGTGATGCATACATCACTAGTTGACTTGTTCGTTGCGGATCTTGAATCGCTAAAAGTCGTATGAGGGATACGGAATTTAGTGGGAGTATCTTTTATTAAATAGTTTAATGCAAGATACTTTTTCATAAACATACATCTCAGCTTTGCATGAATATTACTGTTGTAGATTTATTTTGATATGGCTACATTCAGTTTTATAGTATTATGTGTGTTCGATTATTGTTGAACAATTAGTTGGCTGAAATTTTATTTGTAGAATTGTTCTCAAGTAGAATGTAAAATGGAATATGTTTAGGAGTGTACTTATTCATTTAGCTGTGTCTTGATGCTGCTCAAGAAATGCTTGTGAAGCATCAAACTTTTCTTGTTACTTGCGTTCTCTTAATTGTCGCAAACTACTCTGAGCTTTTGAAGCAAGATGAGAATTTGTACGTCTACAATATGATTGTGAGACTAAAAGGCATATATGAGAAATAAACAAAAACGAGATGTTTGACATCTTGGAGATATTGTTGATGCAAGATAGCGGAAGGAAAAATTGGTCGAACTCCATGTAATTAAATTTTTTAGTTACACTGAGAATTTGGAAAATGTTTCCGTTAATTTGTCAAGTGTTGACTATTTTTTGATTCCTTCATTCATCTTGATTGTCAAATGATTGTCGTGAATAAATACTGGACCAAAGTGCATTAGATGCATGTGATAGATGAGTTGAGCATTAAGAATAGGCATTGATCATGTGATGATTACGCCGAGAAAAGTGCTTTAAAATGATAGGTTAGGACTAAAGCATGTTTTAGGATATGATCCTGAGCATGAGCTTGTGTCCAATGATCCGATCGCTGTTCTAACTCATGAGGATGAGTGGCACTTAGTCGTTTGCAGTTATTGAAGGAAAGATGCGCATGAATTCCGAGGACTAGAAAGTGGGCATGGGAAGTGTGACTTCATTGTCTGTGTTTTTGTTGTGAATATTCTCATTGTTGATTGTCTAACAAGCTCTTTAGTATTTGATACTTAATCGATTGCTTCGGGCAATGCGATGCTTGAGCTGGTTTTGACGAAAGGTTAAGCAGTGATCGAAGATGGTCTTCGTAATAGCAATGCGGCAATAGTTGCTACATTGGCTGTTTACATGTTGCAATTGTTGCTATTGTTAAACCTGTGAATGGAACTAGATAAATGTTATTATGTTTCTACCCTCATCACATGCATAACTTATCTTGTTTGACAGAAAGTTATAAATTCTAAATAGAGAACAAAAGTTGTTCGATATTATGAATAATGTGTTGAGTGGGAGTACTCCATTAGCGAATGGACTACTCGTCTTAGTTATGACAAAGTCGCATAGTTTCACAACATTAGATAAAAGTATGGCAAGAAATTAATATTCTATGATTTGATCATAGACATATATAATTGAGCTATACACGGTAACCATGTGTAGCAATGTGGAATTGTTCCACTATTGCTATAGCCACCGAAGCATCCAAATGTTGGACCATTCGGATGGTATATATATATGATCAAACCTTGTTAGACATGGTTAGATCAATGGTAAACCTTTCTTGTCTGAAGTTCTTTTTCTGTTGCACATAAGAATGAGTTGTTCTAATGTAGAATTGGGTTCTGCTATATGAGACCATATGAAAGACACCGTATATGATATGGATTAGGAGGCGTCCTGAGTTACCGTTTCATGAGGTCATCATGGCGTTATCAAGAGGGCAAAATGTTTGCCGTTCCGAAATGTCTTTCTAAGAGAAATTGTTTCTCTAATAGAATTAGTGGGAGCACGAGCGACTCAAATTTGTTTGAGATGCGTCTACCCAGAGAGCGCAGGTCATGTACTCGACGGTAATACGACTTGTACATGAAGAAGCGTGATGGACCCTAACTCAAGAAAATGGTTTTGAACCATTACACTCGTAATAGATTATGCATGTCATTAAGGTTATGAACCTGGCTGACACAAGTAGTCGTGAAGAGTTTTCTTCAAGTTCAAATTGTTGAACATAATGAAATCTTCTAGTCTATTGTGATGTTAAAATCTTTTGTGAGTGAACATTATTGTTTGACTTAGTCAAAATGTTTGATTTTGCCAATACAATAAGGAGTCTTGTTTTACAACAAGATTAGTGGGAGTACACTCATATTGATCATGCATGTGGAGACATGTAGATCGGATAATATTCTAATAATTAAATCCTTATAATCTTCATAAGAAAAGAGTTTCTTGGTGAAGTAATGATTGTTGAAGTGTTCATCAATTAGTATGCCAGCATGATTTTCATGATGAATACCCAAAGGATGTATAATTTGTTCTGAGTGTTATGAACAAATATCAGTCAAATCTGAGTGAAAGTCACTCGACTATGGTATAAATCCTCGGGTGCTTCGGAAGCACAAAAGGATTGTTTCTAATGGTTAGTGGAGCTGTTCGTAAAGAGTTACGTTACCGCTCATTACAAAGTTCATAATCGTTCATATTATGGTTTGAAAAGACGGTAAGCTGGAATTGTTCCATGCGAGAGGCCGACTTTCATTATATGCAATTTATGCACGGGCAACAAATGTTATTGCGCCGCCAGCAAAGCATTAGCCACAATCTAAGTGTTAGATGCACAGATGAGTAAGTGTTACTTGATTCTTGTATAGTGATACATGATTGACTCTAGTGCAAGTGGGAGACTGTTGGAAATATGCCCTAGAGGCAATCATATTGATGATGATATTTTCACATGTTTATGAATCTCTGACAAAAGAATAATTGTCATTCCGTCCCTTGAATAAACTATCATGATATTGGTTAATGAATACGTGATTCATTTGTGAAACCCATTATCTCTATGATGTTATTCTAAATAGGTTCCTGGTCAACAATCATACGAGGGAGGCATATGATTTAGTGACTAGCACATGTATTGATGGATGATCATGTTTCACGGATCATTGACATGGAGATGTCGATCAATAATGTGGACTCATGCTACGAACATGGAGTTGGACTGACCCACCATGAGACACTGTGAGAATATCTATTCTTTCATGTCATCAGCTGATCTCATACAATGTGTATGTTGATTCCTTAGACCTGAGATCTTCGCGTGAGCTTGGGATGTGTAAGGGCTTTACTTTGGGGCTATCTAACGCTACACCGTGAAAGGGTAGCTATAAAGGTAGCTTCGGTTTTGTCACGAAACATGCTGCAAGTCATGGTTGATCAAGATGGGATTTGCCCTCCGTCCAACGGAGAGATATATCTTGGCCACTCGAATGACCGGATCCAGAAAATGTATGGCCATACTCTCGGTTAAGTGTTAACCGTGTTTCAGGGATTCCGCGTCATGGATATCGAGAAAGATGATCGAGCTATTACAAGGATGACAAGTTCTCACCTTGAGCTTAATCAATATCGTGAGGCAAAAGGAACAAGTGTACAATATTGTGGAAAGGTTCGTCCGATATGATCTTTACGTGTATTTGGGAATCGGCACGTCTTGTTAGAGGCCGCTACCGATTATTGGTCGAGCAGTGTACTCGCGCCATGTCCATCTATACGTGAACCTATAGGGTCACACACTTAAGGGGTATGGAACAGAGTTTGGATATGATCCATCTCTTATTGGGTTTATAGTGCTAATGGGCCTCTAATATAGAAGCCCATTAGGAGGACTATATATAAGAGAGGAGTGGGCAGAAAAGGCACGCCAGTGCAAACCCTAGCCGCCGCACTCTCTCCACCAGATCGCGCCATCGGTGCTAGCACCCCGACCGCGATGTTCCATCCCTGTACGTGTGGATACCGATAGAGGTGCTACACTTGGAGCACTTGGACGATCCGTTCATGGGATCCGCGAGGTGCTGCTCGTGGGATTCACGAGGAGGAGGAGTAGTACGACTACACGGCATCGGCGCGCGACATCGACAGTCTTCCGCTGCACTGCGCGTCGAGAGGTAATTCAAGCTCTGTGATCGAATACTTGCAGGGGTTCCCGGGATGATCGCGGTAGAAATTTTTGATTTGCGCTAGCGTAGCCTACCCCGATTCCCTACATGTATCTCTTGGTATGGTAAGCAATTGTCCATATAGCTTTGTGAACTAACCCATGATATGTGTGTAGCATTTCTATGTGTGGTTAGGTATCTTTCCATGGGCTTGCATCAAATGAAGATTTCATATAGCCCATGAAGGATGACGTCAAGTGGTGATCGTCATCAAATTTGAGTTGTGCAAGTTCAAGAGAAGTATCTCGAAGATATTATATGTTTGAAGCTTGCCACCCATTTGGAGATAATGGTCAAGTGAAGATGTGCCGATGAGAGGCTCTCCCATAGTGGAGTATGGGGAGAAATATGTGGATCTTCACCAAGCGAAGCGCAATCAAGAAAGGTGGTCCACTTGAGAAGATCAAGATCGCCATCATCTAGTCAAGTGGAATGCGCAAGGCAAAGGTATGATCTTGATAGGGTTTCTATTTTACCGGTCTCATATTGTTAGTCGGGAGACCGGGTTATTGGATAGACACTGTACTATCAAGAGGGGCTCTCGATTGAGTTTTAGCGTATCAGTTGGAGAGAGCTCAAACCTTTGCATACTTGACATCATCATCATCTTTCTTGGTTCCTTCTTGGCTTTTCTCCGTGTTGGGCTTTGGTGCTTGTTGTGACCTTCATGACAAGCCCGAGTTCTTCGAAAACGGATTTCGTATGAAAAACCTTTTGCATTTTCGTGTCGGAAATATTATCGGTTTATCTGAGAGGAAAGTTCCACACCTTCCCATGTGTGTCAACTTAACTCTATTTATGGTTCCACACCTTCTCCTTGTCGTTACCTTTCCAACAAAATTGGTTTCACCTAATTTGGAGTTCAAACGAAAAAGTTATTGAGTTTGCAGTTTTGCTGTTTCTGTCAGTTTTCTGTAAACCGGATATTCCGGGTTGTTTAGGACCGGAATATCCGGCCCCCAGTTTTTGCTCGAAAAACGGCTAAGGACCAGAACGCGAAGCCTACTGGTGGTACCCGGATATTCACAGCCGGATATGCCTGATGGAACCGGATTATCCGCCTTACCGGATTATCCGGTACCAACTTGAACCGGATTATCCGGTCCCCTGTCTCTCCAACGGGCAGATTTTTGGGAGGGGTATAAATACCCCTCCACCTACCTCCAGCCAGCCAACTCTCTTGCAGCTCGTTTTTCCCCCATTGTTGACCTTCTTGAGCTTTGCTAACTCTCTATCCCTCCATGATTCTTGCCTCCATTTAGTGGGAAAAAGAGAGAGGAGATCTAGATCTATCATCCTACCAATCAATCTCTCCTCTAAGTGAGGGGAAGCCTTTGGATCTAGATCTTGGAGGAATTTGGTGTTCCTCTTTGTTCTTCCTCTCTTCTCCCCCAATAGCATTAGTTGCTTTGGTGGGATTTGAGAGTGAAGGATTTTGAGCACTTCTTGTGTTCTTGCCCATTGCATCGGTTGCATCGGTTTGAGTTCTCCACGGTGATACGTGGAAATCGAAGTTGAGAAGCTTGTTACTCTTGAGTACTTGGGGTGCCCTAGAGCTTGTCCTCTTGGGTACTTGGAGTGCCCTAGACGGTCCTTGTTGATCTCGGAGTTTTGGTGGCTCGCGGGATTGTTGGGAGCCTCCAATTAAGTTGTGGAGACGTGCCCCAACCTTGTGAGTCTTGTGGCTTTGGGAGCCACGGGATTCTGGTGAGAGTCTCCAATTAAGTTGTGGAGTGTGCCTCATCCTTGTACGGGTTCGGTGACCACCCTCAAGTGTCCCATAGTGGCTCGTGGCACTCTACATTGGTAGAGGCACGAAGAAGATTACGGTGTGCCATTTGACGGCTATTCGGAGATCACTTTGTGACTCCGCACCGCTCCAACGGAGACGTAGCTTCCATTGGGAAGTGAACTTCGGGATAAATCATCGTCTCCAAGTGCCTCGGTATTTCTATACCCGAGCTTCTTACTTATGCAATTTACTTTGTGATAGCCATCGAGCTTGAAGTAATATATCTTTCTATCACATAGTTGCTTATCTTAATTAGCATAAGTTGTTGGTGCACATAGGTAAACCTAGCTTTGTTTAGGTTTTGTGCTTGATAAATTAACCGCTAGTTTTATTCCGCATTTATTCAAGCCTAAACCATAGAAGAATTTTAATCGCCTATTCACCCCCCCCCCTCTAGTGACATCCGTGTCCTTTCACATCTCCAGATCGACGGCTCCGTCAGGGATGCGGCCCCGATCCCCTCCACCACCATGGTGCTTGTCCGGCCATGGGGGGGCTCCAGATCCTTGCCGGCGACCTGAGCGTGGAGATGGAGGGCTCGCCGGCGACCTTGCTCGTGGAGTTGAAGGGAGCGCCGTCGACCTTGCGCATGGAGATGGAGGAAGTTCGAGCTCCCTACCTCTGGATCTTGCTATGGATTCAAATTTTGGTTCATTCGTTTTTTTTAGATCTAGCGTTGGTTCTTCCAGGAAATTCCTGTTCATTTATAGTGGCACAAATTCCTTTTGTTCATGTTTGTTGTAATCCGAAAAATTACTTTTTTTTGTTTTTCGATGCATTATTGGTATATGGATGCTAGTTGCCGGTAGGATTTTGATGGATATGGATGCAAGGTGCTTGTAGCCTTGTACGATGCTTTTTAGCATCAAGATTTTTTTATGCATAATCCGAAATCTCTATTTATGTATATGGATGAAGGTGCTTGCAGGATTTTGATGCATCAAGATTTTTTTTTGTTGATTCATATTTCAAAGAAAATGGTTAATACATATTTCCAGATTTTTTTGATGCAATATACATAATTTTGATGAATATGCATGAACCATGGTAAAAACATTTGGATGCTTTAACTGTATTATATTGATTCTGAATCAATTGATTAGATTTTTTGCTAATGCATGATAATTTTCTGATAAAAAATTGTTAATGCATATGCATCGGTTTGAATTTCTTGTTAATACGTGATAATTTCCGATATGAAAAAATTGGTAATACATCGATCTAATTTTCTTTTCCTGTAAATGCGTCAAAGATCCCAAACTCATGTTAATACATCAAGATCAGAATACATGTTGTTAATGCACAATATTTTTTTAGATTAATGTACAAGATTTTGTTACGTTGGAATGCTTCCTAATATGAATGAAGTGATGTTTTCTTAACTTTGAAATTATTGTCCTAAATATTCTTGTTAATGCATATATGGTTTTTTTTAGCCAGAAATAAAATGCTAATGCATGATCTAATTGTCTCCTGTCAAAAGTGACGCACAGCGGGGAAAAAAGACCTAAGGGTATTTTAGGCAATATGAGTGGGTCCGGTCAGGTGTGGTTAGGAAGAGTAGAATCTTTGCAGGAGATTACGTGTTTCCTGGGAAGTCAAAGACCATCGCTGCACTTCGTAGTGACGTGTAGCTCACTACAGGAATGACCAGCTGTGCCGACGGCCGAAGCCCGTCGGCAAAGGTCTCGATGCCGTCGGCACACACCTATGCCGACGGTCACCGTCGGCACAGGGTGGTCGGCATAGGGCCCTGTAGGCATAGGCCACCTGGCCGTCGGCACAGACATAACCCGTCGGCACAGCTTTTCCCGACGGCCAGAAACGCACCGTCGGCACCTAGGTTGTCGGCACAGCGGCGTGTGGGCCCGCACAGGCCGGGCCAGGGGTAGGATCCTGTGCCGACGGCAAAACCGTCGGCACAGATCTGCCACGTGGAGGCAGCTGGGCGCTCCTGGGAGAGCCCTGTGCCGACGGCATTGCCGTCGGCACAGGGGTGACCATTTTGTCACATTAAGGGGTCTGTGCCGACGGCAATGCCGTCGGCACAGGTGTTACCAGATTTTCGGAACCAGCAGCTCGTTTTTTGCGGCAAAAATAGCAGAAAAAATAATCAAAAATCACGACAAATTCACTACAAACAAAATCACACAATGGCTCCATATATCATCAAACAAAATGCTATATCATCAGGTAGATACACACATAGGACCATCATCAAATAGATACATACATATATAGCTAGATGTCTAGACGCCCAAGACCCTACATCTATGGCGGAGACGGCGACAGGGTGAACCCCATATCTCCCCGGCTGATAGTAGGTGAGCGTCGGATCGGCGTAGCACCGGGAGAAGGACCACCAGAAGCGCTTTCCTTGCCCTGACTCATATTGTTCAATCAACTGCATTGAGAAAGAGAAAACAAGTAAGCATCGAGACATAATAAAATGTAGACACTAAGCATAAAGACATAATGCAATGAAGAAGCATGTCAAAAAAAAATACTAAAGAATAAAAGACATAATAACATGTAGATACCAAAAATAAATACCTATCGTCATCACTCTCCTCATCAGGGTGTCGGTTCTCATTCTCACTATCACTATCACTATCACTATCACGTGAGTAGTAGGGCGGAAGCTCATCGCCAGGCTCGTCATCGTCGTCATTTTCCGCATGAAACTTCGAGAGCACATCTATGTCCTTCAGATCGACCACTGACTCACCATGAGTGTGTGCATTGTTCTCGAGTTCCTCGAGACCACCTATTTGTAAGTCAAAGTGCCCGAAGTCCTCTTGCTCTTGATAGAAAATTCCCTCGTATGTTTTAGGGTCAATGTTGTTGTAATCGTCGTCGGAGGGCCTGGGTAGCTTACCATGTGGGGATACCCGGAACACGACTTCCCAGCCCTTGAGGTTCTCTTTCTGGCATGGGTAGGGCAAATAATAAACTTGCTTGGCTTGGTGAGCCACAATATAGACATCGGCTCCGGTATAGGTGGTTGAAGGCTTAACTTCAACTAACCCAATGGAAGGCTCACTTCTCTGTCCACCATGTGGTCCAGTGCATGGGTCGAACCAGTGGCACTTGAACACAACGAGCTTGAGTTCTATGTTTGTACGATTGAACGTCAGCTCGTATACGTTCTGTAACCTTCCGTAGTAATCTACGTAATTGGCTCCATCGGCTCCTCTGGATCCTTTGGTGAAGACCCCAGTATTTACAGTTTTTGCTCCAGGACGATTATTCTGGTGATACTCTGTATGGAAGCGGAACCCATTCACATCATACTTCTCATACTTCATGACGGTACGGTTAAATCCTTGGGAAACACATCTCAGCTCATCTGTCATCTCAACGTTGGGATCAGCTCCCTACAAGTACGGTTCAAATTGTTTTGTGCATTAGTTACGTGTAATAAGAGGGACAAGTCACATATTGCAAGGTAATAGGGACACGTTAGAAATTACTTTTCCCATGAACCAAGACACAAATTTTTTTCCTCCGTGAGCACCCTCTTTCAGAAGAGTGTCCAGCTCCGCGGGATCGGGATCCACCGTTCCCAACCAGTATTCATCTTGGAATTGCCTAAAAGGAGAAAATACGTATTAGACCGAAACTGAGTTACTAGTTGCAAAGTAATTTGTTCACCATTTACCTCATGAAATCGAGTACTTCCGTCATGTTTATAAGCACATAGAGCATTATGCAATCCTTCTCTTCCTTGGTCAATTTACAATTTTCACCGGCACCGGCCTTGCCACCGGGACATTGGAAGAGGAGGAGCTTGGGGTCATTCTTGGGCTCGTCGACATTGTACCGAGTGACCGGGTTATGCATAGTGGCAACTTCATCGGGAAAGTACGTTGTCACGGCGTCTGCCATCTCCTGTCGTATTGTTGCCTCAGCTATGCATGCTTCAATCCTAGCTTTGTTTCCAGTTATGTTTCGAATGTACTTAAACTCTCTCTCAATACAAAACTGCCAACGAAACTGCACCGGTCCACCCAAGAGTGCCTCGTTCGCGAGATGCACAACGAGATGTGCCATCGGAACAAAGAAGCCTGGCGGAAAGATCATCTCTAACTTGCATAGCAACTCCGGCACAAGATCACGCAGCTTCGCAATAATCAGGGGACATATCTGTTTCGCACAGAGCGTGCGGAAGAAATGGCTCAACTCCGCAAGCACTCGCCAGATACTATCGGGGAGATACCCTCGAAGCATCACCGGCATCAACCGCTCAATCCATATGTGATAGTCGTGACTCTTCAGCCCAGTGACTTTTGATGTAAGAAGATTGACTCCATTACTTATATTGGAACAGTAACCATCAGGGAACATCACGGCGATGTTTTTGAGCCACTTCAATGCCTCCTTCTTTTGGATATTATTAAGGCAGTAGTCGGCATTTGGCTTAAACCAATTTTTTTGACGAGGGTTCGGAGGCCGCATGTGTAATCTCTCCCTATCACAGAGCTTCTGAACATCAACTCTAGCCTTCACATTGTCCTTTGTCTTCTTAGTAATGTTCAGGACTGTGTGAAAGATCATCTCTCCAACATTCTTTTCGGTGTGCATCACATCGATGTTATGGGGAAGTTCGAGGTCCTTGTAATACTCTAGCTGCGTTAAGCCTGCCACATGAGTCCAGTTGTGCGTTACACCATACCCCTGAAATTTTCGGATAGATCCCTCAGCAGGCACGAGAGCACGTAGCTCGGCATCAACTTTTGCACCATCGAACTTCGGTATTGCTTTTTCTTCACGCACAACTATGCCCTTCGTGAAGTTTTTTTTGTCTTCTCGATAAGGATGGCTTCCTTCGAGGAACTGTCGATGCTTGTCAAACGCGACATACTTGCGACCTGACTTTAGCCAAAGGAACTCAAGTTGGTTCCTGCACACTGGGCATGGCCATTTACCAGCTGTACACCATCCGCAGAATAGGGCATACCCGGGTAGGTCGTGCATGGAATAGTGGAACCAAATTTTCATCAAGAAGTTTTTCTTTGATGCTCGGTCGTATGTCCACGTCCCATTGTGCCATGAGTGGTGCAAATCATCCACAAGCGGTTGCATGTAGACACTCAAATTCTTCCCCGGGTATTCGGGCCCTGGAATGATCAGCGACAGAAACATGTGCTTCCTTTGCATTAGTACCCCAGGAGGGAGATTGAGCGGAATAACAAACACGGGCCAGCAGCTGTACGACGCAGTCGACATCCCATATGGATTGAACCCATCTGTTGCTATTGCAATTCTGACATTCCGAGCATCTGCTGAATTAAGGGGGTGTTTCAAGTCGAAGTTCTTCCATGCCTCACCATCAGATGGATGTCCCATCCTTTCCCGTCCTAACTCGTCGACGTATCTCTTCCCTTTCCTGTGCCAAGTCATTTGTTTGGCAGACTCCTCGGACATGAAAAGCCGCTGCATTCTTTTTATGAATGAGAGGTACCGAAGAACCTTCACAGGGATTTTTCCCTGCTTCTTCCGACCATCAGGCAGCGTTTTCTCCTCATACCTAGAGGCCCCACAAAGGCTACAGTACTTGTCATTCGCATATTGTTTCCGGAACAACAGGCATCCTTTTGGACAACAATGAATCTTTTCATAATCCATGCTGAGCGATCCCAATAGTTTCTTCACCTCGTGCATGGATTTTGGCAGACAATGCCCTTTGGGCAACATGTTACCAGTTGTTGTCAGATTAGCTTCAAAGCCTGCACGGGTGGTGGAGAACTGACACTTGTCACTTAGTAGTTGAGCTACGGCATCGAGCTGGCTCTGGTTTGCACCCTCGTATAGAGGCTTCGTAGCCGAGGCCATCGTCTCATAGAAAGCCTTCGCGGTTGGCTCTGGTTCCTCCGGTTCATCCGGTGCCTCCGGTTCACCCGGTTCCTCCTGTTCCTCCTGTGGAGGTGGCGAATCCGGCATGTAAGCAGCATGGTGATCATCTAGCATGTTTCTCAACCCATCGTACTCATTGCCATCGATCCGCTGCCGCATCACCCCAACTCTGAGACGTTCGTACTGATCAAATTTGACATGCGTGACGTAGTTAGGCGTATACCCATACAACCAAAGATGTTTAGTCATATCTTCCTTTCCTTGACGGTCACGATTCTTGCAATGAGTGCAAGGGCACCTTCCACGAACTCCTTTTGCCTTTGAACCACGCCCTAACTCCTTCACTAATATATTGGTCTTCATCTCCCACTCCTCTGTTCTTTTAATCTTATCGACACGGCCAGTGTACATCCACCCATTATCAGCCATCCTCTGCTTTATTGGGAGCGAAACAAGCACGCAGTCTTTTAATATGCACCAAGTAATAATAAAATGATTTAGTGTCACCAGATTAATTACGGTCAAATTTTAATCTTTACATCATGCAAGGGTTCACCTACACTTCTAATAGGAGGGCCTATCCCGCCCGAGTACGTGTAGATCGAGCCGTGTTCCATGTTCTACCCCGACCCGAGACGGAATTTCGGCAGCACCTCCCCGCTGTTCTTCAGAATACACGTCTCGAGCTTGTCAAGCCGAGAGGGTGTGCATCCGAAGAACAACAGGGAGGTGCTGCCGAAATTACGTCTCAGGAAGGGGTAGAACATGGAACACGACCCGATCTACACGTACTCGGACTGTCCAACAGGACAACCCGGAAGTGTTACGGTTATAAATATGCAAAGATGGACAATCCTGCATATTTATAAATTTGTAACCCTTCCGGATGGGATCTGACTCGGGTTACGCGACTGACTTGGTGATCTAGACCAAAATAAACCTATGCAGCAAGAGAGGCGAAAGATTTATACCCTCGAAGCGTGATCGGTGGCCGGAGAAGGTCGAGGACGTGCTCCGGAAGAGGGCGACAAAACAAAGGGCACCGAGGCGGCCCCTCCTCAGCTGGAGAAGCCGCGACGACGCGCGGGACCGACGGTGCTGGCTGGCGGGAAGCTACGTCATCTAAAAAGTACAAACAATCGAAATATATAAGCAAATATCCCTCCATTTTACCTAATAATTAAACATAAAACAGAATAAACCACAGAACGATGTAACCATATTAGCTAAACATAACACATATAGACAAGTAGCACAATAATACATAGGTAGCATGTATGATAAGTCTAGCAGTACAACAGGTAGCAAGATAAGTCTAGTAGTACGACAGGTAGGATGATAGACATCCTAAACTCGACTCGCGCCGGTGTCAGTGGCGTCGTCCAAGCGGTCCCAACAAGAGGACAGGCTGCTGCTAGAGTCCTCGCCCTGCTGCTGCGTGCCGGAGGGGCCGGCCTCGCCCTGCCCGCGCTGCTGCCGGCTCTCGCTGAAAACCTGGTACTGGACCGCCATCACCTGGGGATCAAGGAGGAGATCCTTGACCAAGGGGTCATCCTCCTCGCGCTGGTGGCGCGCCCTGAGCAGCCTCTCTGCCTGCCGGTGCTCCCTCTCCTCGGCCTTCGTCGCGATCCTCATGCCATCTGGCGCTAACAGATGCGCCACGCTCCGCTCATCCTCAAAGTTGAGGATCGCTCTCGCCCCAAAGTGCTGGACCGCCGCGCAGTCGTAGGCGCGGGCCGCCTGCCACGGGCACCTGAAAGTACCAAGCTGGATCTTCCTGTGATCCACTGTGATCTGAGCTGCCCAAGTCGGGATCTTCGTGGGTCTCCGATGAACACCACGAAACTTTCGCTCCGGCTCCGACATGATACTTAGTTAAGTAAAAGCATTTGATACACGGGTTAGTCAGGGTTAGTCAAGGAAGCATAGATAAAAAAAGCAGGCCTACGTGATTTCTTACCCTCGAAGCGTGATCGACGGCGAAGAAGATCTTCCGCCGACACCCTCCGTCGACAATCCCCACTCTCACGCTCCACACGGAATCGGATCAGCGAGGTGGTCACGACGGGGCCTAGTGTACAAAATGAACAAAGGTTAGCAATTATTGTTCTTACACAAATTCACAAGTTTGCCTAGTAGCTAAACAACCGAAAATTAATGCAAAACATGATTTTTTTGGTCCTAATCTAACTATATTGCTTAACTAACATGGTTTATAGCCATCCACTACCACTAACATCTACTAACAGTACCACTAACACTAAAACTACCACTAACATCTACTAACAGTACCACTAACACTAAAACTACCACTAACATCTACTAACAGTACCACTAACACTAAATCTACTAAAATCTACTAACAGTACCACTAATTAACCCTAACTAACAGTATCACTAGAACTAACCTAACTAACAGTATCACTAGAACTAACCTAACTAACACTAATTAACACTAACCTGTGCAGGGAGGGCGTGGAGGAGGTGCCGGCGTGGAGGAGGTGCGGGGTGGGGGCGTGAGGCGCGGCGGCGGGCCGTCGTGGAGGAGGTGCGGAGGAGGAGGCGCGGCAGGGGACGCCGGCGTGGAGGAGGTGCGGCAGGGGACGCCGGCGTGGAGGAGGTGCGGGGAGGAGGCGGGACGGCCGGGGTCGAGGGGCGCGCGGCAGACGAGCGTCTCGGGCGGCGACGGCGGAGAGGAGAGGGAGGGGTGGGACGGCCGGGGTTGGCGGCGGCGGGGTTGGCGGCGGGGGTGGGTAAGGGCTGGCGGCGGGGCTGGGTAGGGGCGGGTGGCGGGGATGGCGGCTGGCGGGTGGAGGGGGCGGGGTTGCCGGCGGCGGGGTGGCGGCGGGGCTGGGTAGGGGCGGGTGGCGGCGGGGTCGTGGCTGGCCGGAGCAGGGCGGCGGGGGAGCGGGGCAGCCGCGGAGCGGGTAGCCGGCCGAAGAAATGCGGATGGGTGGTCGAGGAGCTGTGGCGGGATAAGGATAAGGTGTGGGACCTATGCCGACGGCTTTGCCGTCGGCATAGGCTTTTCCTTTTTTTTTTTTCACTTACATCATCTTTTTTAATGTATTTATTTATTACTCTTATCACAAGTTTTTCCGTAGGCACATGGGAAACCAACTTTTATCACAAGTTTTTACAAGATTTCCCCCGTTTCGTCCGAAAGGGGAGTTTTCACCTCTAAGTGCAGAAACTCACTAGAGAGAAAGTGAAGCCGGTGATGTCGGTCACACCTAGGAGTAGATTCTTGGACATTTGAAACACACAACACACTTGTATACATATGGTATGGCACAACCTAGGTTTTGGTGGGGTTCCGACGCTCCGGGGCCCCGCTTCGGCGAAACCCTGAATCCGCTGGAAAAACCCTAACGTTTCCGTCTACCCCCATAGACGTGCGTCGAAAGGGGGTAGCCCAGTGGACTTTTTTGCTTGGTTGGGTTAGGTTAGGCCATAGGAACATGAGAAACCAAAGTCTACCCCAAATCGACACAAGATTCCATCCGGTTCGCCCGAAAGGGGAGTTTTCACCTCTAAGTGCAGAAACTCACTAGAGAGAAAGTGAAGCCGGTGATGTCGGTCACACCTAGGAGTAGATTCTTGGACATTTACAACACACAACACACTTGTATACATATGGTATGGCACAACCTAGGTTTGGGTGGGGTTCCGACGCTCCGGGGCCCCGCTTCGGCGAAACCCTGAATCCGCTGGAAAAACCCTAACGTTTCCGTCTACCCCCATAGACGTGCGTCGAAAGGGGGTAGCCCAGTGGACTTTTTTGCTTGGTTGGGTTAGGTTAGGCCATAGGAACATGAGAAACCAAAGTCTACCCCAAATCGACACAAGATTCCATCCGGTTCGCCCGAAAGGGGAGTTTTCACCTCTAAGTGCAGAAACTCACTAGAGAGAAAGTGAAGCCGGTGATGTCGGTCACACCTAGGAGTAGATTCTTGGACATTTGAAACACACAACACACTTGTATACATATGGTATGGCACAACCTAGGTTTGGGTGGGGTTCCGACGCTCCGGGGCCCCGCTTCGGCGAAACCCTGAATCCGCTGGAAAAACCCTAACGTTTCCGTCTACCCCCATAGACGTGCGTCGAAAGGGGGTAGCCCAGTGGACTTTTTTGCTTGGTTGGGTTAGGTTAGGCCATAGGAACATGAGAAACCAAAGTCTACCCCAAATCGACACAAGATTCCATCCGGTTCGCCCGAAAGGGGAGTTTTCACCTCTAAGTGCAGAAACTCACTAGAGAGAAAGTGAAGCCGGTGATGTCGGTCACACCTAGGAGTAGATTCTTGGACATTTGAAACACACAACACACTTGTATACATATGGTATGGCACAACCTAGGTTTGGGTGGGGTTCCGACGCTCCGGGGCCCCGCTTCGGCGAAACCCTGAATCCGCTGGAAAAACCCTAACGTTTCCGTCTACCCCCATAGACGTGCGTCGAAAGGGGGTAGCCCAGTGGACTTTTTTGCTTGGTTGGGTTAGGTTAGGCCATAGGAACATGAGAAACCAAAGTCTACCCCAAATCGACACAAGATTCCATCCGGTTCGCCCGAAAGGGGAGTTTTCACCTCTAAGTGCAGAAACTCACTAGAGAGAAAGTGAAGCCGGTGATGTCGGTCACACCTAGGAGTAGATTCTTGGACATTTAAACACACAACACACTTGTATACATATGGTATGGCACAACCTAGGTTTGGGTGGGGTTCCGACGCTCCGGGGCCCCGCTTCGGCGAAACCCTGAATCCGCTGGAAAAACCCTAACGTTTCTGTCTACCCCCATAGACGTGCGTCGAAAGGGGGTAGCCCAGTGGACTTTTTTGCTTGGTTGGGTTAGGTTAGGCCATAGGAACATGAGAAACCAAAGTCTACCCCAAATCGACACAAGATTCCATCCGGTTCGCCCGAAAGGGGAGTTTTCACCTCTAAGTGCAGAAACTCACTAGAGAGAAAGTGAAGCCGGTGATGTCGGTCACACCTAGGAGTAGATTCTTGGACATTTAAACACACAACACACTTGTATACATATGGTATGGCACAACCTAGGTTTGGGTGGGGTTCCGACGCTCCGGGGCCCCGCTTCGGCGAAACCCTGAATCCGCTGGAAAAACCCTAACGTTTCCGTCTACCCCCATAGATGTGCGTCGAAAGGGGGTAGCCCAGTGGACTTTTTTACGTGGTTGTGTTAGGTTAGGCCATAGGAACATGAGAAAGATGGCGGGATAAACAATGCGTGGAGGTACATGGAAAACCAATATCCACCCCAACACTTGCAATAATATCTACACACATGCGATAACACAAATCAACATTCGCATATAATACTTCAGAGAGATAAGATTCGCGACGTTATTTTATGTGGGTGGAGACCGCTATTTGGCGTAGCTATATACATATAGAAATGAATAAAAACATATTAAATTTAATTGAGAGTAATAAATAGATACATAAAAATGAAGAATAGGGTAAAAATGAATAAAAATGGTAGAGTCCTGTGCCGACGGCTTGCCGTCGGCACAGAGTGCCGTCGACGTCACCTCACAAGCTGTGCCGACGGCTTCCTGTGTCCCGACGGTGGCCGTCGGGATAGAATGTCTGTGCCGACGGCCGTTTCTGTGCCGACGGACTTGTCGACGGCCGGCCCTGGTACGACCCTGTGCCGACGGCCCCGATAAATAGCCGTCGGCACAGGTTCTGGCCGTCGGCACTGTTGGCCATTCCCGTAGTGGCGCTGGCTCGGATCCCTAAGTGAACCAACGGTATGGATAGTTGGTGGAGATCAATGTAGTTGTGGAATCGCTGCGTTGGTCCTGGCGTCTCGACGCAAGCTCGCCTGCCCAGCAAGCGCCGGCGCCCCAGCAACTCGAGGAGCGAGGCGGCCCAAGCCAGCGAAAAGGCTGTGCGCGCTTGCACGTACGACGACGGCAGCGGCAGCTTTCAGGTTGCGCGGCGCGCGAGCCTTTTCAGTTCCCTGGGAGAAAGAATTCCAAGCAAGCGTACCCTTCCCGCATCGCCCGCCCCCGTGCTTGCTCCCGCTCCCTTTGTTTCTACAGAGCATCACGAAAAATAACAAACAAATCGTTCGGAAAGCCAACGAGGGGCATACATTCCCGTTGACACAACGAATCTCTCCTTTCCCCTCCCCCCGTAACACAACACAAAACCAAACATATTCTCCCCTGCCCCGGCAAGTGCATTCGATCGCCACTAATCAACTGGCTGGCGCCAGCAGCCAAGAGAATTTTCTAAAGCTAACGGCCGGGATCACCGCGCTAATCTTACGCGGAGGAGAGGAGGAGGATCGCGGGAGGCGAAGGCGAGATGCCGTGAGGTGTGGGCTGTCGACCGCCCTTCGCTTCTCCCTCAATCCTTTCCTTTCTGTCGCGGCCAACTCCACCACCGAGCGGCCGAGCCTTTATTCTCCAAGAACTTAAGCCCCCCTCCCTGTTCCTCCTCCGTCCATTGCAACTAGCTTTTCTCGCTCATCGATCCTCCTCCCGCTTCGCCGCAAACATCGTGATCGCCGCCGTCGTTCTTGGTAGCGCAAAGTTCTCCGCCGTTATTCGTCGACTGCGGTGTGCGCGGTGCGGTATATATATATGCCGTCTTGGAGCACCGGTGTTTCTGCGTAGATGGGCTACGCCCCAAGGACTTCTGATCAGTGCAGCCACGGTAATTAATCGGAACTCTCTGCTCGTCTGGCCTATTTCTCTTCTTGTATTGTTAGCGTTGCCGTGGGCCGACCTCGTCGTTGATGCTCTGTCTATGTTTTTGTGGTTTCTCGTAGATCTTACGTACTTCATAGCCGTTGTTTGCCTATCAGCTACTAGCAGTTTGTCCTTTTCTTTTTGGCGAGAAACTAGCAGTTTGTCCTTGTCTTGTCTGGCTAGATTTTACCTTTTGCTTGCCGCCTTCCAATATGAATCGTTGCCCTTGTTTGGACTTGAAACTGTTGGCGATCCGTTTAACAACACAAGTACTCCCTCCATCCGCGAATAAGTACTGTGTTTCTACCTTTTGTGGTAAGTTCAACTTATTAAAGTCTGACCAACTTTATAGAAAAAAAATGCCAACATTTATGACACAAAATTGATATCACTAGATTCACCTTGAAATGAAGTTTCAAAATATACCAATTTGATTTCATACACATTGATATACTTTTCTATAAAGTTGGTCAAATTTGTAAAATATTGAATTGTATAAAAGATAGATGTAAACTTATTCGAGGGCGGAGGGAGCAGAAGACATAACGAAGCGAATTGAAGAAGGAGAGATGGATTTTCAGCCACCTTGAAAAACAAAAGTCGGTAAAGGGAGTTTTATTGACAAAAAAGCTCACTTTAATTGGGATCGGGTGTTCTAGTCTATCCCTTTCCTAAGGAACTTCGATCTACCGATCGATTGATGTGTCGGCTAGCGTACCATTTTTTATGCACTTATATATTTGAGGCTGATATCCATTAGACCGGCCACATCATGTCCTATTTCCTGAAAGAGAGTTTCTTTACATGAGAGCTGGCCCATGCATGCTAATGGTGTTGCAATGAACCAATGTAGCGAATGCTCTGATGAATCATCAGCTTATTGGTCCTAACGTCAAATCACACCCTGTGCACTCACATCACATGAAAAATTTCTAACAATCATGCATGCATGCTATATTCAGAGGAGGGAAAGGTAGACTGAAACTGACTCTTACAATCCAGGATAAACTGAGGTTCACCAAGATAGTGACTGAATCCGACCTTGCGCCGTCGTCGCCCTTCGTGAATGAACCGGTGCTAGAACTGAAAAAGGAAGATATCTACAGTGATTAGCACGGTGTAGTGGTGATCATGTTAGCAACCCAGGCAATTTCGTATGGTGTTCTGTCCCTGTGTTTCTTGATCCTGTTCAATGCAGGTATTGTACATCTGGCCTTTTTCCAATGACGGTGTTCCAGTAAACGCCTCGTAGTAATAAAAATAAATATTTAAGAGATGTACTTCCATGGTGATGAACAGCAGTTCCTTAGTCTACACATCACATGATGACTGAAATTCAGTATACGTTTTAACTGTCAGTTCATGAAGGTTCAGAGCTGCTATGATTGCAACTGTAGCCTATGCATTACAAAATGACTGAATGTCACCATGCATATGCAGTAATATAAGCTCAAGTCAAGGCCCATCTAGAAGTGTTTGGTCTTCTAACCAACCATAGTTGCTCCAGAGTTCCATATCCAAAGAAGCATAAAAGTATTACCCATTGTGTGCCTGCTTTCACGTGACAGGGATTGGTTGGTAGGAAGTTGCTCTCCACTGTGCAGTTTCAGCCACTTGCGTGAGATCCTGCTTATATTTCGCTTCGGCCTGTCTAACGGTAAAATTGCTGCACACAGAGAGGAGATCCAGCTTCATGAAGTGGCTCTGCAATTTCTTGAAGGGGCCAAAGCCCGTGGAGTCGAACCGGCGGGAGAACAGAGCACGCTCTGGCAACATGAACCGATCAGACCAAAGGTGCTGATACCCTCTCCTTGCCGGAGTCTATCATTTTTCTTATGTGGTTCTTTTATATCTTCATGAAATTCCATTTCATGACTCACGTTCGATTTCCGGCTACATTTATACAAGACTTAGCCTTTCTTACTTTGCTATCTCCAGAGGGAAGAGCCACCTAGACCTGACAATGAAGAATTGGACCGTCAGATTGCACTTTCTCTTGCAGAGAATGCCAAACACCCTAAAGGTACATCATACATACCATGTAAACCTTGTACTCGACGCCTTTCTGATTTGTCTAATGACAAATTGACAATGCGCCATTTCTGTTGAATTCTGTGTAGAGCGAAACCACAGTAAGGGAGAGAATGATGAAGATATTGCAAAGGCCATGCAAGACAGTCTGAACATGAATCCTTACATGCCTCACAATCCCTACGCCCCCTCTCAGGCCTTGCCTAGAGCGCACAGGTTAGCTACCTTTGTTCATCACCTTGTTGTTGCCAATGAAAGCATCACAAGACCTCGTGTGTAACGAAGCCATCTGCATCCTGCAGGGTCTGTGGTGGTTGCAAGCATGAGGTAGGACATGGCCACTACTTGAGCTGCATGGGAATGTACTGGCATCCTCAGTGCTTCCGTTGTTCTTCCTGTAGCCACGCTATCCGCGAGACTGAGGTAACCATCCTACACTTGTTGTAGGCACCGTTCTGGACATAGGAGTCATTTGTGGGAATTGAACTGTTTTCTTCAATATTTCGAACAAGCCTTTATATTGTGTTCAAACAAGCCCATTTTTCTCTTATCTTTTCTGTTTTCCAGTTCACCTTGCTAGGTGCAGAGCCATACCACAAGTCGTGCTATAAGGAGCTACACCACCCAAATGTGATGTCTGCCTTCAATTTGTAAGACTTTTCTTTGAATGTACTCTGTTTGTACAGGAGCTAGCACTGATGTTTGGATTGCCATTGCAACACCACTACAATAAATTCTCACTTTTGTGTGCGTGTATTTCTACAGATCGCGACGAACAGGTCGGGCTTGATAGAATACAGAGCCCATCCATTCTGGGGCCAGAAATACTGCCCTTCACATGAGCTTGACCGCACACCTCGTTGCTGCAGCTGTGAGAAAATGGAGGTACATGTTTGTCTGAAATTGTGGAGGAACAGTTTCCCTTCTGATTATTCTTCCTTCAATTGAGCATTTCAGATTCTGGTTCATAGTCTTGCATAATGCTTTGTAAAACAAGGCTATAAATGGCAGATTAGATAATTAGAAGCATATGTGTTGATTGGAGAAATTGAATGACCAGGAGATCAATGCTTGAAGTTCCAGCTTATCTAAATGTGTCGTGCAACGTTTAGGCTGATGGCCCTGCATTTTTTTGTTTCTTGAATTGCCTCTCTAACCACATTTTTTTCTCTGCAGCCAAGGAACACAAAGTACATGTCATTGGGAGATGGCCGCAGTCTATGCATGGAATGCCTAGATTCTGCTGTCATGGACACCGGTGAATGCCAACCCTGTACCACTCTATCAGGGACTACTACGAAGGGATGAACATGAAACTAGACCAACAGATACCCATGCTCCTAGTTGAGCGGCAAGCGCTCAACGAAGCTATGGAAGGAGAGTGCAAAGTGAGTCCTTATTTGAGTTGATCATCAGCACATAGTTGACATGTAATCTTTGCAAATGTTAATGGTCGTCTGCACTTCTGCAGGGGCCTCACCACATGCCTGAAACAAGAGGCCTGTGTCTCTCGGAGGAGCAGACTGTGACCAGTGTAAGCGCGATCTCTCAACTTTCAGGACTCAAATTATTCAGTAGATCATTCTTTTGACCGTATGAGGTTTTGGTTTCTCAGATACTTCGAAGGCCCAGGATTGGTGGTCATAGGTTGCTAGATATGAGAACTCAACCACAGAAGCTGACTCGGAGATGTGAAGTCACTGCACTTCTTGTCTTGTATGGACTCCCCAGGTGAGTTCAGTTTTCACTGAGACTGGGCACTTCTTTTTTTTTAGCTTAGAGACTGGGCACTTCGACATATAGATCATAATCAAATGCTGGGGTTTTTGGCATTCTATAACCGGTGCATCATTTGTATGAAATCAAAATGTTCTCCACATAATTGCAGGCTGCTAACTGGCTCCATCCTTGCCCATGAACTGATGCACGGGTGGTTGCGCCTCAAAGGTACCTGTACAAACAACTTGTACTGATCTGAACCTTCGGACAGTCACTTTAATGTAATTTGATTTGAATAATGAGCTCGGTTCGATAATGGTGCCTTCAGGTTACCGAAACCTAAGCCCAGAGGTTGAGGAGGGTATATGCCAAGTTATGGCTTACCTGTGGCTAGAGGCGGAGATTCTTCCAGCTTCTACGAGACACGCTCAACCTTCATCGTCTTACGCTTCTTCTTCATCGTCAACCTCGTATCGACCACCGTCCTCCAAGAAGGGAGGAATATCTCATACCGAGAAGAAGCTCGGCGAGTTCTTCATGCATCAGATTGCAAATGACACCTCAGCAGCATATGGTGATGGTTTCAGAACTGCCTACAAAGCTGTCAACAAGTATGGCCTTCGCCAGACACTGAACCATATACGCTTAACCGGAGGTTTTCCTGTGTAATAAGACACGGAAACAAATGTCCATATCGGATGCAGAAATGTAGAGACCGTACGCACATACATAAGGAGATGAATGTGCTATAGAAGGGTTCGTATTTCATGACCTTGTGTTTTCAGAGGGGTCATGTCAGAGCGAATCAGAAAAGAAACTGCATTTGCTCGAAGTAACAGGATGGCAGGTGTAATAATGTGACATAGCACCAATGTAACTCACAGAATTACCCATGCTAATGTACTCAGGTATTTATTTATGTATGTGTGTATGTATGTATCAATGTGCGTGTGCAAAGTTAAGTTATTTGTTATTGATCTGCGCAGAAAAATGAGCATCCTTCAGGTGAAAATGCAGAGAAAAGAAAAGTTCAAGTGTCCTAATTAAGCAGGCTTCCAGGAGAGCCAATTACCTCAAATCTGGCGCGTCATAAGCATATCCATTAGAACCAATCAGCACCTTTACATTCTTTCTGCACAGTCAATTCTTAGTCATAAATGAAAGTCAGAGATGGAACCAGCCAATTCTTACCTTTCAAGAGACAGTCACCTTGTGGATCAGCTCTTGCAGTTGATACACGAGGCACTGACGCTCTGGTGTGCCGTCCCTGCGGCATATAACACTCCTTTTTTTTAAGCATATAACCATTGACATACCTATTCAGTGAAGATTCCAACTTTTCTCAACTTGATTAATTTTTTGTGATAAAAAGGCAACTTGCTCATACTGAATAAGAAACAAATGTATGGTCAGTCAATCCTGCCATAGACAGCAAAAAATAAGGGATTGTCTATTTGTCAGCTAGCTGATTTCATTTTCGTGGTCAGTCAGATTTTCTTGACGAATCAGACACTGCCACGTCAACTAGTCTCAGTCCGTCTCAGTTTGCGCGCTTGTTTCTTTCGATCGTTGTTCAAATTTGTTTTGCGGGCTCGGTCTGTCTTCCTTAACGGGTTCGTTTCACTATAAGCCCATCCCATACCCGATAAAACAAATTGAGACGTATACTAAACACGTAGCCCAGCCTATATCAGGTCCTCTTTACCGGGCCTTCTGACGTGCACAGCTCGAAAAAATAAAGGGCAGGTGATCTTCTTCCTCCCCAAGAAAAAGAGGAGGAGCTCGATCAGAGGCTGCCTCGACCCCATCCAATCGAAACAGAAAGGGGAGAAAACCCAAAAAGACACAGATACTAAACTGGATGTGAGAGAGAGGGAGAGAATCGACTCCAAAATGGAAGATCCTCCAGATCGAAACCAGAGATCTGACTGGGGGAGCCTACCTGAATTCTTCAGTTCTTCAGGTAAAAATCCTTGCCAAACCGATTTCCAGGCTTCGTTTTTCCTTGCTCTTTTCCCTTAAAAACCTGCAGCTAACAAAATCAGCACCCGTGTAGAAAAACCATATGTTTGATTAGCTGTTACAGATAGTATCAGTATGCACAGGGAACACATAAATCTGAGGTGGAAAACAAGGCAGTAGAGAAGAAAAAAAAACATTGCATACAGACACTCAGTACTTATGACATCAAACTGAAGACAGATAAATAAATAGATGGAGTTCAACTTCATAGCTCTCGTACTATAGAGAGTTCGAATAAGATAGATACAAACCACAATACAAAGAGTTCTGCATTTCCCTAGAATGATAACAATACGACATAGCATGACCATATTTAAGTTCAAACGACATGGCATTGCATTCAAACGACATCAGATAGATACCATCAGAAAAACAGCACCAAGAGAAACCACCCCATAGTTGAAGTTCTAAAGAACATCAAATGTAACCATCAGAAAGTTGTCGTTGTTCTTGTGAAACAGAACCAACACAACCATCCCCTCTGCCAGATCATTCTCCCTTGCAAATTTTGACCATCCATTGTTGAAGCACACCCTTCCATCTTTGCACGTATGGTATGATGATAACCTGTGGTTCACGCCAAAAAGACTTTCATGAGAGCTGCATTCCCCCCCCCCCCCCCCCCCCCCCCCCCCCCCCCCCGGATGTCGAGAACTGAGACAACCTCAGATTAAGTAAACTCAAAAAAGAATTATATGGATACTAGAATAAACTGATGCCTATAGATACTAGAATGAGGCAGGATTTAGAGGAAAACCTGAATATACACACAGAGAGAGAGATGGTTCTCTCACACATCAAGAAAAATACGACTAATTTCTTATTTGCATGGTTTAGGCTAGCACCAAAGTCTGACGAAACTGACGGAGCAAACACCTAACACTGAAAATGCATTGAATCTAAACAAATCATAAGAAATGATACATGAACTATTGCAACTCCTTTCTTATACCGGACATTGGCTGTTTCTACTCTCTAGTGTATGTATCATAAGAAATGATACATGAACTATTGCAATCAGTCTAACGTAGGTACACAACTTAGACAAATACATGTATAGGACATCGGTTGTTTCTACTCTCGAGTGTGTGGTGAGCATTAACTTGGGTGCCCAGCAAGAGAGAGACAAAAAATATTATTGAGAGAGAGACTATCACACACAAAGAGAGAGAGAGAATATTAAACACATACTCTTCTCGTTCAGGCAAATTAACAAGCATAATCTTGTGCACCATGTCTTTTAAGCTTTCATGAAACATGGGACTGTCTGATTAACAAAAAGAAAACAAGATTAGGTGGATGGGAAAATTATTATCAAGAAAATAAGAATGAGAAACACTACAAAAAAATTGTACCATTGACTTAAGAAAGCTTTTCCCAAGATATATATAAAAGAAAAAAGACTGCCTTTTCTTCTTTTGGCAAGGACCATCTGGCCATCCGCAAAACATCGCGCCACATCTACAAATTTAGATTAAAAACACTAAAATTAGACTAAGAAACTTAGATGACACTTTAACACTAGATAACCAACCAATTACCAATCACCGACTGAAATATATAGATGAATCTATAGGCAGACATTACTAGGATGAACAATGAAATATCAGAGACAAACGAGAAGGCTCTCTGATCCTAAGATTGCAAGGACAATCTGGACATCCACAAAAAACATCGCAGCCCAACTTCATATATAAAATCAAACACCAAAGTTAAGACTAAGAAAATTAGATGACAATTATACACTAGATAACTGACCAATGCCAATTAACGACAGAAAAAAAAATCTGAATCTGAGATTACAATCATGACAGAACTGAGATGAACAAAGAATATCACATAATAATAATGAGAATAGTAGGCTAGACTAACATTGCAAAAAAAAAAACTGAAAATCAACTAATACTACTGATAATAACAAATCACAAAAGATGGTGCAGCGTCGGATAATAAAACTGAGAGAGAGAGAGAGAGAGAGGGAAGCCTGAATCTACAGACAGAGAGAGAGAAGCCTGAAACTCCAAGAAACACAGAGAGAGAGAGAGGCCTGAACCTCCAAATAATAGAGAGAGAGAGAGAGAGAGAGAGAGAGAGAGATGAGCAATCAAAAGAGATAAGTAGACAGAGACAGATAGAGAGATAATACAGAGAGATGCCTGCAAATCTGAGAGTGAGATAGAGTAGAGACAGAGAGAGAGAGGTGCCAGATTAATAGAAACTAGCTGGGTGACCCGCGCATTTGCGCGGCTAGTTTTATGAACTTTTAGCTTGGGAAATATTTTTTGCCAGGTTCCTGACCCTAACTCACCTATAGTTCTATTTTAATTCAACAATGCATGTCATATAAACAGACTACAGAAGATATGACGTTTTTATAAACCAACACGCTTGGGAAATTCATTTTGCATTCACCGGTCTGCAAGAGAATACTAAAGAATTACCACTATTAATTGCATCTGAAATGTGATCCGATACATGTTAATTACAACTATTGTGTCACCATCTATATTTTTTTTTAGCAAATATTAGTATGAACCTTCTGTACACACCATCTGTTCCTCGAGATCTTTGTTACAAAAACATCTGGTTCAATATGCTTCCAGTATAACCTTTCTTTTGGTATGAACATAATAATAATGTTTTTCCTATAGGCAAATGAAATCAATAGTCAATGATTAGTTTTTTATTGACCAAAACTGTTAGATCTTATATGCAACAAAAGTGTTAAAGCCTTAAGAAGATTTTAGCCCACCCCGATTTCAGTCTAACTGATATACCCGGATGATGACTTTGAGCATGGAATAATCTGTGTTGATACAAAAAATGCATTGTGCTAAGATAATATTCCGCTGGACCCGATGCAGCACATCTATCTAAGATACTGCCTTCGACACATGGCTGGGGTTTTGCACCATTTTGAAAGAAAAAAGTGTCATTCACACGTATAACTTAGATTAACAAATACCAATTGAGCAGCAAATTCTCAGAAGTAATAATATATGTTGTGGGAAGCAGATGTAGCATGACATATATGAGTTCTTCCAACGCAGAATACTATATTTTTTGAGTAGCACCATGCATCTAGACCTGCTCACAAAAGTTCCCCATGTTGATTTTGACAATTAGCGCATGTTGATGCGTATGTTACTGGGCAGGTCCATGAATCTGCTCCAAGCACGTACAGATGGTGTGCCTATCAGATCAATCGTGGATGGTCCTGTAAAAAAACTGTCATGGTTGCAGACTGGCAGTGCGCCAAACCTTATATGTACACTGATTTGGTAGCAATTATGATAATATTGAGTTCTTTGAAACAATTTATCAACCTCTAAACATTACCGTAAATTTAAGATTTTTAGTCTCAGTCGAAAGATCCGCCGACTGTCTAGTCCAAATAGCCAGAGTCGCTGGATCTGCTGCTTGTAACAGAATTGCGTAAAGTCTGCCTCGCTCCTCACGTGGCACCCTGCCGTCCGCGACATTCTTCGCTTTGAATTACTCATGCAGTTCTTGGAATCCCTTTCAAAGTAGTGAAATTAAATACAGATGTATTTTTTTTAAACACATCCTAGAAAACAAAATTCAGTCAACGTTGTTCATTAGCATCACTAATACAGAAAAAAATACTGCACTGAGTAGAAATGCTTGGTAAGCTCAAAAAAATCTTAAAAGTATATATACTTGGAGCAAAAACTAATGCACCCAGGTGAAATAATAGTGTTTCCATGGCCGGTTCTTCAATGTTTTATGTTCAGTTCAGAGAGACGAAAATTAGGAAAAGAATAGTTCTATCCTGTAAAATCCAATCTCTCGTGAGCACTCCACAAATTTCTGCAAAGATGATCTAGAGATTCAACAATATCAGTCAGATATAGCACACCTAATTAATTGATTTGTTTATATTTGTCAAATTATTCTCATAAGATGCTAATGAAGAACAGATATTTTAACAACTCAACCTAGAACGCATGTAAGACAAATACGTACAGTTTCTACCTCAAAAAAATGTATAGTTTGATGTTTCAACACATCAGTCAAACAATGGACCAAAACCTGTTGCGGGTGACCACCATCTGTGAATAGAGCCCATGCTTGTAACGTCAGTCCCTGACCATGCAGATATTCTGCGATGCCTTCCATCTTCTGTTTGAGTGTTCAAGGCCGACGGCCTCCTTTCCAATGCCAGCTGTGATGCCTTCCATCGTCTGGTCGAGTCCTCCTCCTTTAGTGCCTCCCGCGATTGTATAACGGGAGATCGCCGCTCTCCATTTCGTCGAGTGTAGAATGGGAGATCGCTTCTCTCGATCTCGTCGGCGTGCCGTGCCTTTGATCACATGCCGTCCTGCTGCCATGTCGTGCTGTCAATTTTCCGATGCCGGCGAGAGTTGTCTGTATACATATATATTGCAGTACCACATCAATAAATATGACATGATAAATTCTTAAATGTCATCTTGTTGCCCATCTCAGAGTGTCCAAGACGGTGAACACCATCAGCTCCAAGTATTGTACTCTATGTTTACATTCACATCTATTTCCTTAGTTAATTCCTTACAGTGATGTTGTTATGACACGACTTTAAAAGTGGCATTAGTCAGAAAGTACGAATTGAGAATATTACCTTTCTTATCAGACTGAAAGCTGCTAAACATCATTGTTGATGCAACCCCACCAACGAAACCTGAAGAATTTCAAATTCAATATTTCACGTCTTCTCACGTGGCTGCCATCCGCCCGCCGCAGCCTTCACTTTGAATAAGTCATGCAGTTTTGGGACTTCCTATCAAAATAGTGAAATCAAATACAGATGTATTCGTTTGTTTCAATACACCCTAGAAAACAAATTCAGTGAGCGCTGGCCATTAGCATCAATTGTACATGAAAAATATAGTTATTGCTGCAGTGATTAAAAGTACTTGGTAACCTCGTTTCCATAGCCGATCTTTTCATGTTGAATGTTACGTTCAGGAAGAGATGCAACCGCGCGCCCAGATCTTAGCCAATAGTACTGAAATATAGATCAAGATTGGAAGTGATCGATCAAGCAGTATTGCGGCCGGTCGGCCGGCAACACCATATGGCCGTGGATGTGATGCATCATTCCCTGATCAAATCGACCTGCAAGGAGACGTCAGCAAACTGAAGGAATAAAAATCGATCCAAGTGATCGGCCACTACACAAAGAACCGGCACTGACCATGCATGGCCGCCCTGGTACGCGTGTGCGACAGGCTTGCCCTTGAAAACTCTTTGTCATTGGCCGGAGGAGTGAGGAAACAGTTCATCAGTTCGTTGGGCTCACGGCAGCAGCTGATCGAGATCATGGTCCAGTGCAGCAACGATGACTCCGTCGTGCGCATTGTGGCACCAACGATGACTCCGTCGTGCGCATTGTAGCAGTCATCCTGGATCCAGCCCGGGAATCACTTAACTTCCTGGAGAGGAGTAGATTGGACTCGAGTGCTCCAAGCCAACGGCCTCCTTTCATGTTTGTCCCGTCAGTATAGGACGGGACAGCGCCACTCTCCATCTCGTCGGCCACGGCTGACACCTTTGGCAGAGGGAAGCAAACTGTTGTAGGCGACGGCCTTGCCGATGGCCCCGATGTCTGCTGCCAGCCGAGACGGCAGATCGCCTCGCTTCCTCTCGTCTCGTCGATATGGACGGCCTATCTGCTCCAACGCCCTATCCCCGTCCTGGTCAATCTGCAGCTCTCCCCGGGCCAACTTCGCCACCTCTACTCTTGACAATGCCGAGTTGATCTAGATCGAAGGATGCGATAATCTCGTACTCCCAAGGAGGAAGATGCCTCGCAGATGGCCCCGAGTATATACGTGAAAAATTAGGATGCCGATTCTCTCCCAAGGAGGAAGGTTTTGCTTTAAATACGTTTCCTTTGCTTTCCTTTAGTAAGACGGTGATTGGCTGTACTTTGTAGACGTGAGGAAGAAGGACACCGCTGCCGAATTTTTGCGGCTGGTTATTTTTGGCCAACACGGCTGCCGACCGGGCATTACGAATCTCTCATCTTGGCCGTTGGTATTTGTTTGATTTTGCCTAACTAATCTAGACCATTGGTTATCCTGTGTTTTAATTATATAATAGATACAGAGAGACTATATATAGATAGATAGAGAGAGAGAAACATGAATATACAGAGAGAGAGAGAGAGAGAGTATCAGAGAGAGAGAGAGGGAGAGGGAAGCCTGAATGTACAGACTGAGAGAGAGAAGCCTGAAACTACAAGAAACCTAAATAGGCTCCAAGAAACACAGAGAGAGAGAGGGGCCTGAACCTCCAAATAATAGAGAGAGAGAGAAAGAGAGAGAGAGATGAGCAATTAAAAGAGATAAGTAGACAGAGCAGATAGAGAGATAATACAGAGAGATGCCTGCAAATCTGAGAGTGAGATAGAGTAGAGACAGAGAGAGAGAGGTGCCAGATTAATAGAAATACAGAGAGACTATATATAGATAGATAGAGAGAGAGAAACATGAATCTCCAAGAAACATGAACAAAAACCATTAATGAAACTGAAAGAGAGAGAGAAGCATGAATCTCCAAGAGAGACAGAGAGAGAGAAGCCTGCAGCTACAGAAAGAGAGATAGATGAGAGAGAAGAATGAAAGAGAGAGAGGAGAGAAAGGCAGTGATTGAGAGAGAGAGAGCATATTTCATAAATTGTTCTTAAAAAATTGTATTTTTACAACAGGAGGATGAATATGCGTGCAGAAATCAGAAAGATACATCGGGACAGAACTTCGATGATTTCTTCTTCGAGGTATGTAATGAACAAATTTTGGGATATCCAAAATGTATGACAAAAATTTAAAAAAGAACATTGGCTCATTGTTGATGATCTAAAAATTTTGTTGCAGCAACAGGATTTTACATTCACAGGGCTGCTGCAGGGGAGTTTTGACGCATTATACACATCACGGCAATGCGAGCCTTCAATGAAGGTTGGTTATTTTCAAAAAACATTTTAAAGATAAAGCAAACCCCCTACACTTGCAACAAACTACATATGGCAACAAACTAACAGAAGAATTAAAGAAACAAATACTAACCTAAAATACCATTGTTTGAATGCAGGTTGGCGAATCAAGCGGGGCTCAAATGTCTTCTGGCTCAATATGGCAGAATTGTGCAGCAACATGTGACAACCAAAATGTGTCAGCACAGGTATTGTGTTATGGCAGATAAATATTTGCACAATGCGGGCGCATATAGAAATACACCCCGAAAACAAAGCGACCTAAAATGAATGATGCAATATATTGTGCAGGAAAATGTGAACTTAACTGCTACTGGGAGTTGCAGTGCTCCGCCTTTTTCATCTTCTCAAGTTTCAGTAACTGCTATCCCTGTGAAAGAAAATGATGACTCGAGTGAGTTTTTTTATGACAATGATCCATGGGCGAACAACTTGTTTAAAGACATAGAACATGATGAGGTATGTTACTGTTATTTCTTCAAAACAAAAATAGAATCAAGACCTACAAAGAGAAAATGGGAAATAAATATGATACATTGCCTAATTACAGGTGTGCGATAGGCAAGAAACAGTTCGGGATGAACAAGTAAGGCAACAACACTTGATGAATGGCAAGCAGACTGAAAAAAACTCAACACAAACTGACCACCTACAAACAAATAATGAAGAAGAAGAAAGAGACATCTGTGACGAAGATGTTGACAATTTCCTGGAAAATGAAGAATCAAATTCACAGGGGCAGAATGATTACTCAATCGATCAACGAATGTAAGTAGGGATGCAATTTAAAACACGAGATGAAGCTCAGAACTTTTTCAACATGTATGCGTTTGCAGCAGGTTTCTCGGTTACCATAGTGTCTGGTTACAGGACAACAAGCAAGAAGAGACAAGGAGAGGTTATAAGGGCCACGTTGAAATGTAACAAGTATGGCAGAAACACTCCACTAGAAGAAGAGCAGAAGGCAACTCAAAGGCAGAGTACTGTAATAGACAGGACAGGTTGCAAAGTGGAGATGGTCATAAGTGAACGGAGTGGTGCTTGGCGTATCACGAACCTGATGCTTGACCACAACCACACTTTAAGCCCCCAGAGCAAATTCTTCAGGTCCCACATCTACATGACAAATGAGGAAAAAGCAATGATAAGATCGCTGAGACAAGCAAACATAACAACAAGCAAGATTGTATCGGTGCTGTCATTCCTATGAGGTGGCCATGAAAACACGCCTTATAACAAGAAAAAAGTGAGCAATTTTGCCACAAGCATCAACAGAGAGCTCAAAAACACTGACATGATGCAAGTTGTCCAGTTTTTCAAGAAAAAACGCGCTGAGGACTCAGGGTTCTATTACTCATTTCAGGTGGATAAGAACAATAAGGTGAAAAGTGTGTTTTGGGCAGATGCAAATTCAAGAAGTTACTATGAATCCTGTGGTGATTGCATCAGCTTTGACACAACTTTCCTCACAAACAAGTATAACCTCCCATTTGCACCCATTGTTGGTGTTTCTCCCCATGGGAACACCTACATTTTTGGTTGTGCTCTGATTGTGAATGAGACAGCTAAAAACATTCAAATGGGTTTTCAGAGAATTCATATGGGCTATGGGAGGTAAACACCCACAAACAATCATTACCGACCAGGACAGAGCTATGCTCATTGCAATAGCCGAAGTGTTCCCAAACACAGTGCACATGAGTTGCTTGTTTCATGTGAAGAGCACAGTGGAGGGCAAGCTATGTCCAACTTTCAGAGCTAATGAAGGCCTATATGAAGAGTTTCAAGACATAGTGGACAACTCACTAACAGAGGAAGAGTTTGAGACCTCATGGCAGAAAATGATTTCAGACTACCAAGTGGGACACCTTGATTATTTCAAGACCTTGTGGACAAGCAGGAAAAGGTTTGTGCCAGTCTACTTCAAGGAGCATTTCTTCCCCTTCTTGCAAACAACAGCAAGAAGCGAGGGGACAAACACACTTTTCAAGAGAGGGGTTGGTGCGCAGTATAGCATGACAAGTTTCTTGCGTGAATATCAGAGAATAATGGACTCGATTCATTCAAAAGAAAGAGAGTGCGACCACAATGCAATACACAAGAAAGTCCCACCTGAGCAATTTAAGACTAAATACTACATAGAGATACAAGCGCATGATCTATATAACATCTCTATATTCAGAAAATTCTAGAAAGTTCTAGTTGATGTCACAAGGCTGAGACTGAAAGAAGAGATTCTAGGACAAATGTACCTGCTGTTCCAAGCCCAGAATTATCCCATCAAAGAACACAGATCCAGAACATATGTGGTCCGCGTTGACTTGGAAAAGGAAGAGTACAACTCCATATGCTGCAAGTTTGAGAAGGATGGGTTAGTGTGTTCGCACATACTGAAGATCATGCTTCACCTGGACATCCCACAGATACCAGACAAGTATATCATTGACAGATGGCGCAAAACACATAAGAGGATCCATCCATTACCTGTGCCTGACAAGCTGGCTGACAATGATACGCTCAGATACAATCTGCTTGCACGCAGGATGGTGAAGACAGCTTCAAAAGGGGCCACACACAAAAGAAAATACGACTACTTGCTTACAGAAATGGACAGAGTTGATGATGAGCTTGAGAAGATTGAAAAAGAACTTCAAGAAGAAATGAAGAAGGAGGCTCTGGAAACAAGGACCATATCAAATTTTGCAAACGCGCCGGACGGGGATAATGCAAGCTCCACGATAGAACTTTTGGACCCAGATGAATCAAACACAAAAGGAAGGCCGAGAATGATGACCATACAAGAAGCTATAAAAGCGAACAAGTTCTACAAATGCAGCCATTGTGGAGAATATGGGCACACAATAAGGAAATGTCCTAACAGGGATAAGGAGTATAACTTACAAAAACCCAAAAGGAAGCGGACTAAAGAGACTGCTAATTCAAGTACGTACTATTGTTCTCTGACTTTTGTAGGAAAAATTATGGTAAAATGTAAAGAGAAGATTTAGGGAGAAAATAAGAAAAATTTCTCTTAAAAATACTAAACGAAATGTTATTCTTTGACTTTTGTAGGAACACGGAACAATGCCAGCACCTCAGCGCAGCCCCAGCAGAAAAAAGGACTGGCAAGAAAAAGAGCACCGTCCAAGAAGACAACTCCAAAAGGCACCGAAAACAAAGCGCCAGAGCACGCGTGAACAAAGTGGAACTTTCATGCAAACTCCGGTGGATGTGGTGCAAGAACAAGGTGCTGCTGGCAAACCCACAGCTGACAAATCAAGACCGAAGAATAAAAAGATCATCCCCGAAAACAAATCAAGAATGCACCATCGTGCAGCCAGGCGCTAGCGTTGACAACTAAAACCGAGCGAAGCTCCAGAGGACAACACAAAAACTTCTGCTGCCAGAGAATCAGTCATTCTTGAAAAAATTTGGAACTGCATAATGCATATTAACCAAAAAGAAATTAGCTGTGAAACACTATGAGCATATGTATTATGATTGCTTATTATAACTGTGACTAGTGTGTTTTCATTACTATGAATGAGTAACAAGACTTCTTGTATACACTATGGTGGTGTGGTGCACGGACTGAAAAATTATGACGATAAAAGGTATGCTTCTGGGCACACATTAACGCGCATTAAACGAAACAAACATACACTAGGATGTTTATGGAATTGAAAGTACATAAAATGACAAAAGGCCATGGACGCTTTGTACTACACTGGTTAGTTCCCACACTCGAGAAGTTGCAAAAGTCGCTACACATTGAACTATAGAAACTAAGGCCCAAAAATGGCCACAAAGAACAAACGTTCTGCATGCCCAAACGCTGCGACTCATCGTTGGCTCCAACAAAACACAAAATGGATCTCATCCATACTGCCTTTTGCTACACTGGTTATTTCCCACACTCGGGAAAGTTGCAAAACATGCAAAACAGACGCTACACATTGAACTATAGAAACTAAAGACCAAAATGGCCACAAGGAACAAACGTTCTGCACGCCCCTTAAGCTGCGACTCATCAGCGACTCCAACAAAAGCAACAAGATCTCATCCTTACTGCATTTTTGCCCGTCTGGTTAATGCTCCGGAACATATCAACCCTGATGCACAACAAAAAAGAAAAAGAAATAAGAGAAAAGAATATTTCAAAAACAGAACCAACGAACAAAAAAGAACAAAGGTGGTCATCAAGACAAAAAAAGACAAAAAGCTGACACTGAACAAATAAAAAGATATAGAACTCATACCTCTGAATTGTATTCAGTCACCAAGCTCAGGTCAACCTCATTCTGGCTGAAGAAGTAAAGCCTGTTTGCATACAGGATTCTCAGATTGAGAACATCGTGATAAGAAAAAACTGTGTGCATGTCAGTCAAAGGCTCCCAATCCTCCATGAATTTCATAACAAACACTCCACAATCTTTCCTGTGATCAAAAACAAAAATGTCACAAAAGGAGTTATTCACCTAACACATATTACTGGGAAAAAAAGATAAAGGACTGAAAAGGATGGATTAACTTACGTTGTTTGTTGCTTTGGTACATCTGGATACAATGCATGAAAATCACCAAAGTTGTGATTTCGGCTTACGATGATTTCCCACAAATGAACAAAATTGTCTATCTGTAATAAAAAACAGAGATACATGGGGTCTATTAAAAAAAATCAGACTACACTAGCATAAAATGAACGGAAAAAACTTGAATGAAAGACTAGACTAACCAGACGATCCTTCACCCTTAAGTGGAAAGGAGAATCCTTATCATAATACGAGTCAAAAATGACATACGCCAGCAGGGATTGAGTCCATAAACTTAGTATGCACACTGATCTTGAAGTCATTAGACAAAGGAGATAAACTGAGATGGATGCCGGTTTTCATCCTAGCACCAGGCAGACCAGAATCCTGCACAACACACCCAAAAAAAGCCTATCCATCAGAGGAGAAATCTACAGAGAGGATAGCTTATACATTTTCGACAAAAGAACTAACAATCAAAGCAACCAAAAAAGAGAGCAAATAATTACTTGAGGGCAGTAGCCAGACAACCCTTCTTTTAATCGCTTCTTTCCAAATTGGTGAAAACCTTTACAATCAAGTTCGGAGTACACCTTTATCATGTAGCCCCTCCACACAAGAACCCTTGGAATGGTCTGGTCCACATTCCGAATGCCAAAGTCCAAAAAGTCTAAGTATCGCACCTGATTTTTAGTTCACAAAAAAAAGTGCCGGAAGTCAGAGAGAAAAAAGATACACATAAAAACATAACAAACAACACAATAGTACAATAAAAAAAATATAAAACGAGACTCACTGCAAGTGCGTAATTACAGCAGATGGGTACCTTCATCCTCCTTCCTCTAGCTTTGCCATAAGAACTAAACTGACACAAACTATACAAGCAATGCTCATACACAAGTTTACTGAAATCATATTGCTTAGCCGCTGCAGGATCCTTAAGAACTACGAGATGGTTGGTGTTCACAGACTCATTCAAGCAGGGACAGAGGAAACAAGATAACGCCACAGTCATGAAACAGACAAACACATCAAGTTCACTTAAAGGATCAACCCCTTTGAGCTTGTTCCCGAAAAAAGTTATGTGAGGCATATCAGGCAATTGAAAATGAGATAGAATAAAATCCTTTCCATCACCGCTATTGGTTGGGATATGCGCCCCCCCCCCCCCCCCATCGGCAAACCCAGAACAACATACCTCGTACGCCGTCGACTTCGCCGCCGCCCGCCATCCCCTCCTTCGATTGACGCCATGGCGAGAGAGACGAAGGAGGAGCTCCCCTGTTTCGCCTCTCACCTCGCCTCTCCCCTCTCACGACGCGTAGCTAAGCGGTGCCGACAGAGCAGATAGAAAATTCAAAAAAAAAACAGCCGAAGGGGAAAAGAGGATAACGGGTACCAGAACCGCCCACAAAACGGGCTTCATCCAGCCCGCGAACAGAAGAAACGCAGTGACGAGACACGATACCAGCACGAATCACAAAGACAGATCGGACGGACACAAAAGTGACTGAGCGCGAAAATGAAATCAGTCAGCTGATAATTAGCAAAAGTAAAAAATAATACAGCATTTCTCCAATACTTTGACACAAGATATAGTCACCGCTGTGAGAATGTGGTAGGAGGAAGTTGATCCGATATTTTTTTCCACATTAATACATCAGGAAGTTTAACACAAGAGAAGACCAAATCAATAGCCCAAAATATAAATTGAGATGCGTCTTTGGCATCCTACAACTGAAGCACAACATAAATCAAACAGATCCATGATCCATATAAGGAAGGCTGAATAACAAAACTATTCACAATCATACAACCAAACTCGCATGTCACGGTTAGGAACCTCACTGTTATGAATATGAATTATATGAGAGGCCATATTCCAGAGGTACGAAGATCATCAGGCTTTAGAGAATAGCCGCATGTACCATTACAAACAGACAACGTGAACATACACAAAATAAGGGTGGACAGAAAAAAAATGGAAGACCTATCGCAGTTACTAAATCTTCTTGTGTGCACTACAACATCTGTAGAAACATAAATATTCTCCAGTGATATTAAGTTATCAGATCCAAAATTTAGCACCACCTAAATTCTAGCATATACTACAAACTCATCTCTCTTTCACTCCCTAATCAGCCTCCAGTGCTACTCTGGCACAAGTATCAAAACTGTCAAGCACGACCAGACAATATTTATTCATGTGATGCCCCTCCTGTGAACATCGACTTCAGTGTCTCGTAAGTCATAAAAATGAGGCCGACACTCGGAACCACTTTGCAGTACTCAGGCAAGATCCCTCTATACAATCCTTTATAACCTTCTGTCCGGACAATATGCTTAAATGTCCCAAACAGTCCTGTCTGGTAGACATTGGCCCTCCCACCTGCACCTTCCAACTGCTTGCGGCGTCTTACAAGATCCAACGGAAATGTAACTGGAATATAACAAATGCAAATAATCAAAACAAAGTTCACTGAGTTTGACAGGACCATAAGACAAGTTCGGTGATGACAAAATAATAAGCTACTTGCTTCCTCTTGTGACACGCAAAAGCGCTTCGAGACCAGATAAAAGGATTACTCTAATGTGAAAGTGAAAATCATAATAAAATCAGTTACATGAAAATTCGTCAAGTAAGAAAGCAATTTCTTGCTTCACAAAAGAGTTCTTTGCATCTCTTGCAGATAATTTTCATATTTACAGAAACATTTAATCTTCTGTCATTCGGTTTTCAGAAACTTGTCTTCTTATGAATATTCAGCATTGCGGATGATTATGATAATCCTGTTTGCCTAACCACCTTTTGCCTATTTAACATTTGCTAACCAGATCTTACCATTTCCACAGCTACTTTCAGATAGCATATTATGGAACAAATTCATCAAAAAGAGTGTAGTAAACGCAAGTTGGGCCTTAGAAATACAAATGACATTTATAACTTAGAATTTCTGAAGTAACAATCTTGCAGGATAGACATACAATTGATTATCTAGAGACTTCATGACATTTTTTACCAATAGATATGTAGGTATTTAGCTTTTTATCAGAAAACAAAATAGAAAACATCTTTACAACTTGGAACTGGGCCAACAAGCATCTGAGAATCTGAATAGGCCTACAAGATAATCAAAGAGCTTCTGGTACCAAAGGGCAGTCTGCTTATAGAGCACTTACAAGTTGAAGATGCAATTCCCGAAAGACTTCCACAAGCCAAACTAATCAAGACGGGGGAATCGCATGGCCTGTATTGAATAGAAAGTTAAAACAATCAAATTAACACGAATGAAGTTGCATGGATGTGACTTAGAGCCAACATGTATCATGTCCAACTTACCTCTCTAGTAGCCAATGGGATCTCAGCGTTTCATAAACTGAGAAGCTTATCGCTATGCTGGGGCCTACTCCCTGTGTTACAAAGAATCACGAAATGAAATAACAAAAGAAAGAAGCTCATTAAACAGGGAGATCAAAGAAATACAAAATGTCCATACCAGTAAAGTGGCACCAAGACCCTTGTACAACCCCCTGGCACCCTCATCTCTGCAGATCGCAAAAAGAGTATGAGATATGCCCTGTAGTAAGCTGTGTTCGTCTGCAATCATTCAAATGAAAAAAAAGGTTAAGAAGCCTAGCTATATGCTTTTGGCATGGGCATGGCCCTATATTTGTTAGTTTTTATTGCAGGCCATTGCATGTAGACATTCAGTAGTAAGCACAACATCGAACAGTTTTAGTTTATTATTGTTTTTGCAAGACATGGCAAGAGGTGCCAAAAGAATTAGTTGTCCACACGGAAAACAATTTGGGCATTTTGACATTTGAGTGGAAAATTTCACAGTAGCTCCTGCAAATTTCTACATCGAGTTGGTTGACAGCAGCTTACCTGAGCAGCCAGACGTGTCCGTACCAAGTCCAGCGGGTATGTCAAAGAAGCTGCTGTTATCCCAGACAAGCCACCACCCACCATTCTGACACCAACATCAGCACCCAATCCAGCATCCTTGTCAAGACCAGGCAACATCTGGAGCCACTGCACGCCTCAACAATAACCAAATTAAGCACATGTCACAAGTGGCGAAGAGTAGGCATGCAAATTTTATACAGAAGCATTTGTACTTACATATTTGTATTTCTCATACGCATAGAAACTAATCGAGGAGTAAGGTAACCGGTGTGCAATAGTTACAAGATTTCCTTTCCAGAACGCTCGGGGTCCTTCTTCATAGACAATGCGGGATGCCTCACGCCATATGGTATTTTTGCGCATCGTAGCCACATCCGAGTGCATTCCTTGCACCTGCAAATAGAAATTAAATTCATAAATCCCACGCACGGGCATACTATCAGCACGCAAATAGTGTGATACTATGTGCACATTAGACCCCTAGCGCCACGCCAGGACTCTTCAAGAACATGAATATATGCATTTGGACATGTCTTTACAGTTAGCAGAAGAAGTTCCGCCTTGGTGGTACAGTTGCTCGAAAAAAATGCAATACAATTCCCATTTCTCCACTATTACAGAGAAGCTTAATGAAGTAAGATACTACCACTCGTCAATAGACAGCCCCGCAGTTAGCACAAGCAGTCTGGCGAAGAAGACAAAATCACCAGGGCAGAGGAAGAAAGGCTGGGCGTTAAGGCGCACCTGGAAGAGGATTGTGAGGCGCGCGAGCGGCGCTGTGCAGGTCTTGCTGACGGCGCCGGCGACGCCGCCGGCGAGGAGGTGGAGCGGTGCCCCGACCTCCTGCTGCGGCTGTTGCAGCGTAGAATACCGCCGCGTGGCCACGGCGGCGGCACCGTCCACGGTTGCGGCGGCCATCCCCACCCTCGCCTCTGTCTGCATCCGTCCCCCTTTGCTCGTCACCAGCCCACCGCGACCTCTAGAGCGCGGGCTCGAGTGCGATTGACCGGATCAGCGAGCGAGCCTTTTCAGTTCCCTGGGAGAAAGAATTCCAAGCAAGCGTACCCTTCCCGCATCGCCGGCCCCCGTGCTTGCTCCCGCTCCCTTGTTTCTACAGAGCATCACGAAAAATAACAAACAAATCGTTCGAAAAGCCAACGAGGGGCATACATTCCCGTTGACACAACGAATCTCTCCTTCCCCCCCCCCGCAACACAACACAAAACCAAACATATTCTCCCCAGCCCCGGCAAGTGCATTCGATCGCCACTAATCAACTGGGCGCCAGCAGCCATGAGAATTTTCTAAAGCTAACGGCCGGGATCACCGCGCTAATCTTACGCGGAGGAGAGGAGGAGGAGGATCGCGGGAGGCGAAGGCGAGATGCCGTGAGGTGTGGGCGGCCGACCGCCCTTCGCTTCTCCTCAATCCTTTCCTTTCTGTCGCGGCCAACTCCACCACCGAGCGGCCGAGCCTTTATTCTCCAAGAACTTAAGCCCCCCTCTCCCCCTCCCTGTTCCTCCTCCGTCCATTGCAACTAGCTCTTCTCCCTCCTCCCGCTTCGCCGCAAACATCGTGATCGCCGCCGTCGTTCTTGGTAGCGCAAAGTTCTCCGCCGTTATTCGTCGACTGCGGTGTGCGCGGTGCGGCGTATATATATGCCGTCTTGGAGCACCGGTGTTCCTGCGTAGATGGGCTACGTCCCAAGGACTTCTGATCAGTGCAGCCACGGTAATTAATCGGAACTCTCTGCTCGTCTGGCCTATTTCTCTTCTTGTATTGTTAGCGTTGCCGTGGGCCGACCTCGTCGTTGATGCTCTATCTATGTTTTTGTGGTTTCTTGTAGATCTTACGTACTCCCTCCCTGTCAAAATATAAGACGCGCTATTTTCGTGTTGATCTTTAATGCTCAAGTTTGACCACTAATATATAACAAATTATATGGATTGAAAACGTAGAAATGGTACCGTTGGATTCGTCTTACAAAATCTTTTATTTCATATATTTGTATACTCATTTTATGGCATATTTTATGTACAAATCATGGTCAAAGTTCTACATCGTTGACCAGCGTAATTAAATGGCGCATTATAATTTGGAATGGAGGGAGTACTTCATAGCCGTTGTTTGCCTATCAGCTACTAGCAGTTTGTCCTTTTCTTTTTGGCGAGAAACTAGCAGTTTGTCCTTGTCTTGTCAGGCTAGATTTTACCTTTTGCTTGCCGCCTTCCAATATGAATCGTTGCCCTTGTTTGGATTTGAAACTGTTGGCGATCCGTTTAACAACACAAGTACTCCCTCCATCCGCGAATAAGTGTGCTTCTACCTTTTGTGGTAAGTTCAACTTATTAAAGTCTGACCAACTTTATAGAAAGAAATGTCAACATTTATGACACAAAATTGATATCACTAGATTCACCTTGAAATGAAGTTTCAAAATATACCAATTTGATTTCATACACATTGATATACTTTTCTATAAAGTTGGTCAAATTTGTAAAATATTGACTTGTATAAAAGATAGATGTAAACTTATTCGAGGACGGAGGGAGCAGAAGACATAACGAAGCGAATTGAAGAAAGGGGAGATGGATTTTCAGCCACCTTGAAAAACAAAAGTCGGTAAAGGGAGTTTTATTGACAAAAAGGCTCACTTTAATTGGGATCGGGTGTTCTAGTCTATCCCTTTCCTAAGGAACTTCGATCTACCGATCGATTGATGTGTCGGCTAGCGTACCATTTTTTATGCACTTATTATATTTGAGGCTGATATCCATTAGACCGGCCACATCATGTCCTATTTCCTGAAGAGATGTTTTGTGGTACCCTCAGATGAACAAGAGCCCTCCATTTTTGTTCATCAAAGGGCCCAGATGAAATCATACCAGTGCTAAAAATTAGAGTAGTTGAAATCATACTAGTGCCTAATTCGCGACCTCTCGCGGATGAGCTTCGGCCCAATAAGCTAGATGGGTGTCGGCCTTACAAAAACTTTGCAATTTGGCCCAAGATGGTAGATATCAACGACAATTTTGCAATTAGAAAAATAAACTTCACTCGACATGTACAGGACTGTCTGTTGCAGAAGTGATTGCGGAAGAGAACTCCAAATATAGAAATATTTAGCACTTTTTGGGTTAATGCTGGTCTTGTACATAGCTCGAATAATAATTCCAACAGCATAGACATGCATTATTGAAATATTCATATCAATTTTCACTTATTCATTGCAGAGATCACGCAGCCACACGGCAGCAACTTATTCATTGTACTGAAAAATTTCAGTACGCATGACACGACTTGCACATACCACAGAAAAGAGGAAATAGACTAGGCGCAACCGAAAATAGCAGGAAATTTTCTCTAAAGTCTCACCCAGGCTACAAGCTTTAAAAAGCAAATAAAATATAGACAAACCAAGTTCTACCAGAACTTCAAAGTACAGTCATTTTTCTTGTGAACTTATACCAGCCATTTTTCCTGTGAACTTATACCAGATACAAAAGAAATCACATCGTTTTCTACCTAGAACTTATGTCATCCAGAAACGGTATCAGCAATCTGGATGTTGTTTGCTTGGGTCGGACCAAGCTTGTTCCAGAGAGACACTTGTTGGAGAAGAGTTGCTCAATATGCTATTCCAGGACCCAGCTTTCTAGAGAGCGATCGAACCATCAGCTGAAGAGCCTTCTTTTGAGGGCTCTGAGAGATCAGTCATCTGCAGCGCCCAAAATAAAATTATCAAAGGTTGAAGGAAAAGAAATGAACTATTATAATTCAGTGAGTCCTACTCATTTTATTGGAGTGAGTAACAAGGAGCCTATAGTGATATATGACATAAAATAAACACCCAGCTTAAAATTCTAAACACACGATATTTTCTGAGCATTGAGAATCTAGTGAGAAAAATATGAACAAAAAATAAACTAACCTTTAGAAGGAACATTACAACTCGGTTTGGTGGTCATTCTCGCCCTCGTCACCATTCTCTTCGTTCTCAGTGTCCTCATCTATAATACACTTCAAAAGTTCTGTTACTCGGTGCTCATTGAAACTTTGAACATAGCTATATTACACATGTTGCGGAGTTTGCGGAAACAATCCATCTGTTCAGACCAAACATGTGTACTGCCAATCCTGTCAGGTTCGAATGCATCTTTTGCTTCCATCGTCCAGCTCACGGCAACACAGCAAGGAGGGATGTCGTGCATGCCGTAGTGCTTAAGAACACAAAACATATGTGCACACGGGATCTCCTCACGCTCCATCTTCCGACAGTGGCAGCTCACGCTGTCCAGCGACGTACGTACTCATCACGCTCCTCATGCTCCATCTCTGAAAACTGTTAGACTATAGAGTTTGTCTCTCATACAACTTGTATTCCTACTAGTCTTGTACAACAAGTTAGGGTTTTAGCCTAGGTCGGTTATCCTATGCACTATATAAACATTGTAACCCGGCTGTATCCAATCAATCAATATACGAAACATATCAAGTTTACATGGTATCAGATTAGATCGATCCTAGGGCATGGCTATGCCGCCCACCCACCACCTCTTCCACCGCCCGGCTTCTTCGAACGCCGGGCCGCCACCATTGCCAAAGCCGCCGCCGCGGCGCAAGCCTCTACCTCCACCTCTCTTCTTCCTCTCCAAAATCCCTCCCCTACTACTCTCCTCGCTGCCCCAATGTCTCTTGCGGACACCATCGCGGACGTCAGTCCGTTCGTCCCCATCGTCCTTGGTAGCTACTTCAATTTTAGTACTTTTTCAAATTAGGCTTGACACAAAAGGTAAATTCTCTAGATATGCAACTAAGGTGAATTTACCTATATGACAAGCTAGCAATTAAACAAGATACACGAAGTAAAGACTATAAACAAGGATAGAAGTAACCGAAGTGAAAGCACGCGGAGACACGGATGTAATCCCGAGTTCCTCCTTTTTAGGGGAGTACGTCTCGTTGGAGAGGTGTGAGCTACCACGAAGGTCAAAACTCAACCGCCACAAAGGCGTCACCTTCTTCTCCGATGAACCGCACCACAAAGGTTTGGTTCACCTTTCACTATCGGAATCCTTCAAGGCGGAATCCGGAGCCCTTACAACAACGATCCGGGGCACAACCCACAAGAGGATTGGGGGCTCCCGAACAGCTACAAATCTGTCACAAAGACAACAAGTGAGTACAATAATGAGCTAGGTTTTCCCAAAGGAAATCCTAGCAAAGGGTCCCTCAAGTGAATGAGGGGGAAATGAAGAACGGCTTGGTGAAGATGTAGATCCGGGGCTTCTCCTTCAATCCTCCAAGTATCAACGAGTTTGGGTGGAGGGATTGGGAGATCTAACAAATCTTGAGCTTGCAATAAAGGTGTTCTTCAATGTGGTCAAGCTAGTTGTCCAAAGGTTGGTGAAGAGGCATTTATAGTCCCCTTCAAAATATGGCCGTTGAAGGGGTAAGTGTCGACGCGCAGGAAGTAGGGCCGGCCTGGGGGCCGGCAGGGTGCCCGTGGCAACCGGCCTGGGGGCCGGCCGCCCTGCAGCGCGCTTCTCCCTTCACCTTCTAAAATCCGACAACATGCATTTCTTCCTTTTTGCATAGAGAGAGATACACTAGCATCCTTTTGATTTAGACAATCATAATTCCTGTGGACACTTAGCGGTATGTTAAATACTTCCAAGTGTTGTGATCAAACGTCAAAACAAGATTAACGGACTATGTCCTTTCAATCTCCCCCTTTTTGATGTTTGATGACAACAAAAGGATTTGCAAAAAGATATCTCATTTAAGCATGGCAAAGTTTTTGAGGGAAGCTCCCCCTTAAACTTATAAGCCAACAAGATATACAAGTAACATATGCTCAAACGAGAACAAGAGGCAAGCATGATATAGGTACTATGTGAGCAAAAGATATGCGATATTCTCACCATAGTTCTTATATGAGTAGAGCAATTTTCTCACCATGGGCTTCATATAGAAATCATCTTGGAAAATTATCACCTTGTGAAGGACTCCAAAGAATAGGAAATAAACCGAGGAAGTCCTTACAATAACATAATGGTCCATAATATCCATACAATAATTCATGACATAAGTTCCACAATACATAGCAAATAGAGTTCACTTAAAAACAAGTTCGATGCAAATGAGAAGTGAAACATGAAAAACGCAAATGGATGCAATGCAGATCCCCGGAGATCTCTCTCCCCCTTTGGCATCAAGACACCAAAAAGGGAGAAAGTGAAGTGAAGGCACATGATCACTCATCTTCATCCTCATCATAGTCCTCGCCATCCTCAGCATCATGGGCAGCTGGACCGGAGCTAGACTGACCGGGGTCGCCTTGCCAATATGGAGCAAGAGAGGAGGCGTCATCGCCGAACCAATAAGTGTACTTGCCCTGTGACATGTAGGTCTTCTCGGAGACCTCGGCTGAGCTGTCTGGATATGCAATGTCAAGCTTGTCCATAATTGCACGCTGATTGCGGCTGAAGACCTTTTGCTTGTGGTAAGCCTTGTACTCGGATTTGCGTTTGTGCGCAAAGAAGCAGTTCATCCTCTTGAGTGCTTGAACTAAACCACCTTTCTTCTCTTCCTCATCATCTTCTTCATCAGATTCTTCCTCAGGAGCATCACTAGGAGGCGGCCAAACAGGATCACCTTCGGGCATAGGACGAAGGCCAACAAGAGCAGGAGAAAACAGCTCATACTGATTAACCACATCATCAGGTAACTTGGTGTTGAAGAGAGTCTGCAGAAGCGGACCATAAATGGGAATCTTGCCTTTGACAACCACAATTTGCATCTCTTGCCATAGGTAATCAAGAATGTCAATATGCTTGTTCCTTTCTTTAAGCTCAACAATGTGATAAAGACAATTGACCATCCTGTCACGAACCAAACCCTTCTCTCCAAACTTGCAGGCAAGACAGTTTCTCAAAATGTTGTGAACAATCCTCCAGAAAGGATACATATGAACTGTATTAGGAATCTTCCCACGAAGCCCTCTTTGAGGAGGATAACAATGGCGAATCCCCGTCTCAGCTGGAATAAGCTTAGAGAGATGGAGACGGACATAGCAAGGTGCAACGGGCAATTCCTTAAGACCAAACAGTGCCCCAAACTCAGCCATAGACGCTGAACACACAGTATCTGCACTCATCCATGTCAAAGTCCTCTTACCATGCTCAGTGGAGAAATGAACAGTAGCATAGAATTGCTGAAGCAAATCAGGAGAATAAGGAGTACTAACAGTCATGAGCTTAGAGATTTGATGAAAATCCATAATGTCCATCACATCAGGCCAGGTATCTCTAGCTTGGACAAGGTTGAAATAATCCACGGGTACATGAGCATTCTTTTTGACTACAATGCGTTGATGAAAGATTTGCTGGTGCATCTTGCAATAGAATCTACTATCATCTAGGCATGTGGGCTCTCCAAAAGCATAAGGGTTGAAAGACAAACAATCTCTCTTGAATTCACTAGGTTTCACCTTGACCCAAGACGCACATACCGGTTCCGCGGGATTGACATGAGGCTGGGCAGTTTTCTTCGCAGCTTTCTTGGATGTAGTAACCTTGACCCAGCAGCTTTCTTGAGTTTCTTGGCCTTGAGCATTGAAGAAGAGTCCGCATTGAGATCATCAACAATGTCATCCAGCCCGTCAAAGGTCTTGCTGGACTTGCCGGCCCTGCTGGACTGAGGAACCTCCTCCTCCCAATCATCATCATCCCAGGAATCCATCCTCCCACCTTGAGCGGATCTTCAAGAAGTACCAACAATGGAGGAGATCTCCCCAAATCCGGCACCAACGAGGAAACTGCTTGGATAGGAAGGGAGATCGGGGGAACCTGCTTCAGATCTGTGGAGTGGAATAAGTGGGGAGGGGTTCAAGTGGTGGGGGAGGTGGAGGAGCTCGAGGTGGGGAGGGAGGCAACCATGGAGGAGGGCAGCACGAAGAGGGCAGCACTGGGGAATAACTGTTCGGGCTGCATCCCACGCGTGACTTAAGTGGAGAAGATGGCGCGCCGGCCCTAGAGCCGGCCTCGGCCGGGCGGGGGGCCGGGCTAGCACCCGAGAGGTCCGGCCCTGGAGCCGGCCTATGCCGGGCTGGAGGCTGGGCGAGTTCCCGAGAGAACCGGCCCTGAAGCCGGCCAAAGCCGGGCGGGAGGCCGGCTGATGACCCGAGCGATCCGGCCCCGGAGCCGGCCTGGGCCGGGAGGGAGGCCGGCCTAAGCGCTGAAACGACTCCGGACCTCTTCCATCTTCTGGTCGTTGATGAGCTTGAGCTTCCAAACACCGCTGAAAAATCCGTCTTCAAGAAAATCCATTGAGCAACCTTTGAGTGATCCGGGGAGATGCAAAACATGACATCCAATGGGAAAAGATGAAAAACTTCAAATAAGCAACATTGGATGTGATGCAAAAAGATGACAAATAGCGAATATGCATCAAAACGCACGGAAAACCCAACTCTTCGAGGAGAAGAGGGCGGTGGCCTAAGCCACCATATATGAGTGTGTGGTGTGACACCGCGAAGATATATCTTGGGTTCACGGCCACTACTCATCATTGAAGCTCACAATTCATAGAAACGAATATAGATAAGCAAATGATTTCTTAATGTCGGCATAATGGGGGGAGGGATAGTCCAATGTATTAGGACCGCACTCCCCCTATGTCCATGCCTACACCTAAACCAAATACATAGTCAAAACATAGGTGTGTATGCAAGATGGTCAAGTCAAGCTCCTGAATCCACGATATTTAGCTCATGCCTCAAAAGGTGAATCTTGCTTCATCAAGGGCTTCGTGAAAATATCGGCAAGTTGATCTTTGGTTGGAATATAGCCAAGCTCAATATCACCACGAGCAATATGATCCCGAATAAAATGATGACGAATCTCAATATGCTTCGTTCTTGAGTGTTGCACCGGATTGTGGCCAATCTTGATAGCACTTTCATTGTCACACAAAAGAGGCACTTTGTCACAATTGACACCGTATTCCTTTAAAGTTTGCCTCATCCATAACAATTGAGTGCATGCACTAGCGGCCGCCACATACTCGGCTTCGGCGGAGGATAGAGATATGCAATTTTGCTTCTTAGAAGACCAACTCACCAAGGACCTACCAAGAAATTGGCATGCCCCGGAAGTTGATTTCCTATCATCCTTGCAACCGGCCCAATCCGAATCCGTGTACCCGGCAAGAGAGAAATTAGTGCCCTTTGGGTACCACAAACCAAACCTTGGGGTATCAACCAAATATCGAAGGATTCTATTGACCGCCACCATGTGGCTTTCTTTAGGAGCGGCTTGATACCTTGCACACACCCCTACACTCAACACAATATCGGGTCTAGATGCACAAAGATAAAGCAAAGAACCAATCATAGAGCGATAAAGTTTTTGATCAACATCGATACCGTCGGGTTAAGTTCAAGATGGCATTTGGTGTCCATGGGAAACCGCTTCCCTTAGCATTGTGCATATTGAACCTCTTGAGCATGTCTTGGGTATATTTGGTTTGAGAGATGAAAGTCCCTTCATTCAATTGCTTGATCTCAAAACCGAGAAAGAACTTCAATTCGCCCATCATAGACATCTCGAACCTATCGGTCATAAGCTTTGAAAATTCATCATTGAAAGCTTTGTTAGATGAGCCAAATATAATATCATCAACATAAAGTTGGCATATGAAAAGCTCCCCTTTAACCCTCTTGGTAAAGAGGTGGGATCGATTTGCCCCAATTCAAATCCACGGTCTAGCAATAGCTCTCTTAGGTGCTCATACCAAGCACGAGGTGCTTGTTTGAGACCATAGAGCGCCTTATCAAGCTTGTAGACATGGTTAGGGAATTTAGGGTCCTCGAAACCCGGTGGTTGCTTAACATATACCAACTCCTTTAAAGGACCATTAAGAAAGCACTTTTCACATCCATTTGTTGCAATTTAAAGTTATGATGTGATGCATATGCAAGAAGGATACGGATGGACTCAAGGCGAGCCACGGGTGCATAAGTCTCTCCAAAATCAATGCCTTCAACTTGAGAGTACCCTTGTGCAACCAATCTTGCCTTGTTCCTCACAACCATTCCATGCTCATCTTGCTTGTTCTTGAATATCCACTTTGTGCCTATAACATTGCGGCAATCTTTTGGCTTCTCAACTAGATTCCACACTTTGTTGCGCTTGAAGTTATTGAGTTCATCATGCATAGCTTCTAACCAATCCGGATCTTCAAGAGCTTCAAACACTTTCTTTGGTTCCACCATGGAAATATGAGCTTGATGTTCACTAAAGCTTGCCAATTGCCTTCTTGTGGTAACACCCTTCTTGTGGTCACCAAGGATGTTTCTAGACGGTGACTCTTTATTCAAAGTCTTTTCAACTCTTGCTTTACGACGGGCTTCGATATCTCTATTGCATCTTGGAGGTATCTCTTGATCATCTTGATCATTTGAGTCCCCGTCTTGACCGGAATGTTGACCTTGATCATCTTGAAGCACATCTTCAACAATGGAAGGAGAGGGTTGATCTTGGTCATGACCTTGGCTAGCATCAACAATAGGAGAACTTGGTTCTTGCATAGCAACTTGGTCAACATGAGGAGGGTCTTGAACTTGTTCTTGGGGTGGTGCATCATTTGCTTCCATGATAGGCGCCGTTTCAACTTGTGATGAAGAGGCCTCCACTTGAATGGAGCTTGGACTTGCTTGAGGAGACTCGTAATGAATCTCAACGGGACGATGGAAACCAATGCCCATTCTTCTTATAGCATCTTGAGGCTCTTCATTATCTACATCACAAACATGAAATTGCGCCACTTGGGAGCCGTCATTCTCATCGAACCTCACATCACAAGATTCTATGACTTTCCCAACGGTTTTGTCATAGACTCTATAGGTGTGAGATTCGGCACCGTACCCAACAAAAACACCCTCTAAAGCTTTAGATTCAAATTTAGACAAACGAACACTTTTGTTCTTATAGAAACACTTACAACCAAATACTCGGTAGTAGGAGACATTGGGCTTGTTGCCGGTGAGCATCTCATAAGTGTAAACTTCTTGCCAACGCGAAAGAATAGCCGGTTTGATGAATGACACGCCGTGGAGATAGCTCGGCCCATAAGAAAGTGGAGACTTAAACTCCGCCAACATAGACCTTGCCATATCCATGAGAGTCCGGTTCTTCCTTTCGGCTACACCATTTTGTTGAGGGGTATATGCAGCGGAATATTGATGACGAATCCCCTCTTCACTAAGAAACTCATTTAAGGTGTAGTTCTTGAACTCGGAGCCATTATCACTCCTAATGACCAATATAGGGACATTGTGTTGGCGTTGAACTTCATTGGAAAAGTCGATGACGGCTTGTTGGGTCTCATCCTTCGTCTTGAAGAAATAAACCCAAGTAAATCTTGAATAGTCATCAACAATCACCAAACAATATTTCTTCCCACCAAGACTTGGTTGAGGCACGGCACCAAAGAGATCAACATGAAGAAGTTCCAATATCCTCTTTGATGAAATGATGGTCTTGCTTGGATGGGGAGAATCATGCATCTTTCCTTCAACACAAGCCCTACAAAGACGATCTCTAGAAAAAGAAACATTGTCTTTTAGTCCAAGAATGTGGCCACCCTTGTGAAGACTTTGCAAAGTTCTCATGTTGACATGGGACAAGCGGCGATGCCACAACCATCCCACGTCGGCCTTTCCGAATAGGCATATTGCTTGAGTGTTGGTAGACCCCGAAAAGTCCACCACGAACAACTCATTTTCAACATACCCAACGAACATGACCTTTAGAGTCTTGCTCCTCAAGAGTACCACCATATCAATAGTAAAATGGACATCAAAATTCATCTTATTAAGTGCACGAACGGACATAAGATTGTAACCGAGGGACTCGACAAGCATGACATTTACAAGGGTGATATCCTTTGCAACTACCACCTTGCCGAGACCCGTTACCTCCGCTTTTGATTTATCACCATAGGAGACGGATGCTTGATTTATATTTGGTCCCAACTCCGTCATGATCTCCTTGCTTCCGGTCATATGACTAGTGCATCCACTATCAACCACCCATTTAGACCCACCGGAAGCATAGTCCTACAAGAAATCATTGCTTGGTTTTAGGTACCCATTTCTCAATGGGTCCTCTTTTGTTAGCAACAAGGGTCTTAGGAACCCAAATAGAATAAGCAATGTAACCATCATAAGGACCAACATATTTTGCATAAACATCCCCATAATAATCAACATAAAGAATGTAGTTGGGATTGTTATGCCCCGCAAAGTCACTACGAGTGGTCTTGCCCCTAGTGGCATTACCACCCGCAATGGAAGTCTTGGCTTGTGCGGGCTTGGCATTGGTGTTGCTCTTCTTCTTCTTTGCCTTGGCCACATAACCAAGGCCCTTTCCCTTTGTGTGGCTTTTGCTCAAAAATTTGAGCAACAACCTTTTCTTTACCTTTAGGAATAGAGGTCTTGGCACTAGTGGCCTTGGCAAGCTCAACCTTCAACCTAGCATTTTCCTCAATAACATTTGCATGATCACAAGAGGGAGTAGAGTGCTAGGTGAGTTAGATTTAGAAAGTTGAGTTTGAAGTTGCTCATGAGACTTGACTAGAAGAGAGTGGGTACTTTCCAAGGCCTTGTGAGCCTTGTTAAGTTTCTCCACATCCTCAAGGAGTCTAGCATTAGCAACCACAAACTCGGCTTTCTCCTTTTTAATCACTTTATATTTAGCAAAGACATGGTCTCTATCCTTAATGATTTTAGCAATTATTTCATCATTTTTATCATCAAGGACTCAATTCTTTCCTCAAGAGAAGTTCTATATTCACTCTCTTCTTGAAGAGAGGCATTCAAGGATGCAATGGTGAGAGAATCCTCTCTCTCAATTTTCCCTTGTCATCAAGGATTTCTTCGGCCGCATCAAGTTGTCTCAAGAGAGACTCAACATATGCCTTAGTTTCACCTTGCAAGTTAGCCACAATAGTATCGGAAGCAACAAGTTCTTTCTTAATCACAAGACTAGTTTTATCATCTATTTCATGCATAGTCTTGGGAGTAGAAGATGATACCTCGGTGACGTGAGCCATGAGGCAACGAGCGGTGTTGATGGAGAGGTTCTCATTGGGGGATTCGAAGAGAGAAGGAGGTGGAGTTGATACAATGGCCAAAGCGGCCACCTCACGAGTGGGTTCTTCTTCTTCTTCGGAATCCTCGGAAGGATACTCTTCTTGAGTCATCAACACAATTCTTGGTGCTTTCTTGAAGAATGGCTTCTCTTGACAAAAGGCTTCTTTTGTATCATGTTTGATTGGCCCTTGAGGACAAGCCTTCCACCGTTTTGCTCTCTATTCTCATAAGGACAATCTTTGATGAAGTGATGCTTGTTATGACAATTGTAGCAAGTCTTTATCCTATTAGCAAACTCCTTCTTCCCGCTTGGATTGTTTGCAGATCAACTTGAGCCTTTGCCTTGGCCGGGTCACGCCAAAAGTCCTTGTTGCAAGAGCTATGTGACCATGGAGGGCTTGTTCAAGATCATCGGGAGGAAGGTTGTTCGGGCATGCTTCAACTTCATCATGTTCATCAAGGCACACAACCTTGGCCTTCAAAGCAAGAGAGGGACCTTGTTTCATTCCCATGGCCCTAGCACGGTTGTCTAGAGCATTCTTGGTGGCAACCTTGGAGGCTTGCATCTCTTGCATAACTTCATTGGATGTCATCTCAAGGTAGTTGTTTTCCTTGAATGGCCTTCAAGTCAACGGGCTCGAAGGGCATGAGAGCATTCACATACTTCCTCTTGATCCAAGCATCATCCACATAGGTTGCCCCAACATTATAAAAGGCTTTGGCAAGAATCTTGAGTCTTCCATACATCTCTTCATGAGTTTCATTATCAAGCATGTAGAAACCTTCGGCCTCATTGCTCAAGGCATCAAATCTATTCCTCTTCATGCTTTCATTTCCAAGAAATGCCACCTCAAGGCAATCCCAAGCTTCTTTGGCGTTGGAGCATGTTGAATGTGATGCATACCATTTTCTCCAACGGCAAGTTCAAGCATGTGAAGAGCGGAGGCATTGAGTTGAGCATCAACCACCTCTCTTCTTGTCAAGTTGTTTGGATCCACGGCCTTGTATCCCACTCGTATGATCCTCCAAAGCTCGATAGAGGCACTGTTGACATGAGATTTCATTGAGTGTTGCCAACTAGTAAAAGCCAATGCATTAAGCTTAGGTGGAGGACCTAAGGTATTTATGCGAGGATGAGGGATAGGTGGGTCGGGAGAGTACACATGAGGGAGACCTCATGGTACTCGGCTTCCCACTTTCGGCTTGGATGTGGATGGAGAGGGGTTCTTAAGGTCGGTTTTCAACCCCTTTCTTTCTCTCTTTTTCCTCCTCGGTATCACCGTCATTGGAGTTAGCGGAGTCCTCTAGTGGTGGTCTCCGTAGGAACCTTGCCACTTGCGAGTTGCTTGATCAAGTCACGCATCTCAGCAAATTGGGTATCGATGGACGATTTCAATGATGTTTCCATCGTTTGAGATCGGCCATGGATGCCGGAGTGGCTTGGTCCTTCGCGGATCATCATCACTTTGTGTCATACTTCTCTTAGGCGGTTAAGCCCAACAAGAGAGCCGAGGCTCTGATACCAATTGAAAGGATCGTATGACACCTAGAGGGGGGGGGGTGAATAGGTGCTACTTCAATTTTAGTACTTTTTCAAATTAGGCTTGACACAAAAGGTAAATTCTCTAGATATGCAACTAAGGTGAATTTACCTATATGACAAGCTAGCAACTAAACAAGATACACGAAGTAAAGACTATAAACAAGGATAGAAGTAACCGAAGTGAAAGCACGCGGAGACACGGATGTAATCCCGAGTTCCTCCTTTTTAGGGGAGTACGTCTCGTTGGAGAGGTGTGAGCTACCACGAAGGTCAAAACTCAACCGCCACAAAGGCGTCACCTTCTTCTCCGATGAACCGCACCACAAAGGTTTGGTTCACCTTCCACTATCGGAATCCTTCAAGGCGGAATCCGGAGCCCTTACAACAACGATCTGGGGCACAACCCACAAGAGGATTGGGGGCTCCCGAACAGCTACAAATCTGTCACAAATACAACAAGTGAGTACAATAATGAGCTAGGTTTTCCCAAAGGAAATCCTAGCAAAGGGTCCCTCAAGTGAATGAGGGGGAAATGAAGAACGGCTTGGTGAAGATGTAGATCCGGGGCTTCTCCTTCAATCCTCCAAGTATCAACGAGTTTGGGTGGAGGGATTGGGAGATCTAACAAATCTTGAGCTTGCAATAAAGGTGTTCTTCAATGTGGTCAAGCTAGTTGTCCAAAGGTTGGTGAAGAGGCATTTATAGTCCCCTTCAAAATATGGCCGTTGAAGGGGTAAGTGTCGACGCGCGGGAAGTAGGGCCGGCCTGGGGGCCGGCGGAGCTGCAGAGGAAACGGTCAGGAGACCGGCCTGGGCTGGCCTGGGGGCCGGCGGGCTGACCAACACAGCCGGCCTGGGGGCCGGCGGGCTGCCCGACACAGCCGGCCTGGGGACAACATGCATTTCTTCTTTTTTGCATAGAGAGAGATACACTAGCATCCTTTTGATTTAGACAATCATAATTCCTGTGGACACTTAGCGGTATGTTAAATACTTCCAAGTGTTGTGATCAAACGTCAAAACAAGATTAACGGACTATGTCCTTTCAACTACTACCATTGGCGCCACCTCTTCGATCTGCACCTCGGGCGTTGCAATCTTCGTTCTCACGTCGCTGCCACCAGCGCCCCTCGGCCGGATGATCCCCAATGGGTGAAAGACGATCTCGCAATCGTCCAGTGGTTCTACACCCGAGTATCCATCGAGATCTTCAACATGCTCGACCACGACGGCGCCACGGCTGCTGACATCTGGGCTTCCCTGCGGCAGCTGTTTCAGAGCAATAGCGATGCACGCAAAAACGTCCTCCACACCGAGCTCCGCAACATGTCTCAAGGCGATGCTCCAGTCAATTTGTTCTGCCAACGCATCAAAGCCATCGGAGATGAACTCCGTGAACTCGGCGATCATGTCAGCGACTTGCAACTCATCAACATCGTCGTCGTCGGTCTCAGCGAGGACTTCGACAAGCAGGCCTCCTTCATCCCCATGATGCGGCCCCCTCCAACCTTCACCGAGGTCCGATCCATGCTTCAGCTCGCCGCGGAAACTCAAGCTCGCAAAGAATCTCGCCCCCGCGTCTTCCATGCTGCGACACGCCCTTCACCGCCATCGTTATCGGCGTCTCCTGCACCTGCACCACCTCCTCCAGCTGCTGTGTCCACAACACCCTCTGTGCAGCCTCCTCCAGGATGGCGTCCCAGCCCCAACTATCGCGGGAAAAACCCTGTGTATCGGCCGCCGCGTGCTCCATCGTCAACACCCTCGTCAAGCAGTGCGCCGCCACCAGCTCCTCCACCGTTCGCCCCTCAGACTGCTCCGAGCTGGCGTCCTCCGCACGATCCATGGACCGGGATGGTGCAGGCGTGGCCCATGCCTTGGGCCGCTCCGTCTCTGCTCGGCGCTCCCCCCGGCTTACTCTGGCTCTTGGATGCCGGGTGTACGCCCTCATACTGGTTCCCCAGGGCTCCTATCGCCGCGACCTCCATTGAACGCCTACCTCGCCGCTCCTACCTACAGCTCCTATGGTAGTCCTTCTCCTAGCGATGGATACCAGATGCATGCGATGCCGCCACTACTGCCGACGCCCCCGCTGCTGCCCACGCCGTCTCAGCCTCCTGCATCGCCAACGTGGGATCAAGCTGCCTTTCTGTAGGCCATGAACAACTTCGCTGCTCAAGGAAATTCAGGTACGGATTGGATCTTTGATTCAGGTGCATCTAGTCATATGTGTTCCTCGCGTAATATGCTGTCTTCTTGCACTCCTTCTACTTTTTCCTCTATTACTCTCGGCGATGGCTCCTCTATCCCTTCACATTGCGTCGGTCACACCACTATTCCTACCACCACTAGGCCGCTTCTTCTTCGCGATGTTCTTGTCGCCCCAGCCCTAATTAAGAATCTAATTTTTGTCCGCAAATTCACCTCTGATAGCCTCGTCTCCGTTGAATTTGATCTGTTTGGTTTATCTGTGAAGGACTTCCATACTAAGGGTGTGTTTGGTTCAGCTGTGGATTCCAAAAAAGCTGCTGTGAACTGTGAGCTGTGAAAAATCCGCTGTGAGATGAGAACTGTGGCAAAGCTGAAAGTCGTTTGGCTTGAAACAACTGTGAAACTGTGAATTTTCTGCGAATCATCTGTAATACCTCTACGACCGTGTGAGAGCCGTCGACCGGAATTTCTATCGCCTCGCCGGTCCACCACGCCGGACCACCTCCGGCCACCTTCATATCGTCGGACCCTCGCCGGAGTTGGTCGGACCTTGCCAAAACCTTGCCGGAGATAGGGGAAGACACGTTGGACATTGCCGGAGTCATGCCAGGCCACCTCCGGCCACCTTGATATCGCCGGACCCTCGCCGGAGTTGGTCGGAATTCGCCGAAACCTCATCGAAAATAGGGGAAGAAATGCCGGACCTTGTCGGAGTCGCGCTGGACCTGCGAGCACTGTCGGCCTAAATTTCTCAAGAGACTTCCCCTAATCGCGCTGCGACAATCTAGGCCTCGTCGGACCGCCGCGCCTCGCCAAAGCTCTGACGCCCGGAATCTCCACCACCGCCGGAACAGCTCGCCGGGAGATTGGTAAACCATCCGAACGTCATTTGCGTTCGTGGTGTTGCGGCGAGTTGGTAGCTAGCTCTGCTAGCCGATTAGAGAGAGCCAGAATTGATGAAGTCAAGCCACCTTTGTACTGTATTTTATACTGTACTACTGTGAGTTACTCCTCGCGTGATTACAGATCGAGGCAATTTTGCCGGAGAGAATCGAATACGAGCATCTCGACGAGCACGCAACTCCAATGTCACGGCTGGTTCGTCCGGGACGCAACTCCAGTTCCTAAACAGAGGGCCGCTCCTAGGGGTTGACGGTCGACCGCACGGACAAGCACCTTTGGACGGCCGGACAGCCGGAAGCCGAAGGGGAGCAACACCAGCGGGGCGGCGGCGGGCAGAACTACGACGGCCATGGGCCTGAGTATGGGCGTCGCTCAGTTCTGGCAGAGGAAGATGATCGGAGGGGCGGCGAGAGCTGCGTTGCAGCTAACCCTAGCCGGAGCCGGAGTGGCCATCTCTCTGTGTGATGCGTGAACACGAGGGGATTTCCTGTCGATTGGGATGGAGAAGAAAGAAAGATCGAACCGTTATTACTTATCGGTGGCATCGCAGGTAAATACAAAGGCTTTAGTGCGCCCTGAACGCGATGGAAGCAGGGTCCGAGCAGCTGTGGGATCTGTACTACGAAAAGCAGCCACGTTTGAATAATCTGCTTCGGATTTTTTCCGTTTGGTTCAGATTCTGCTTTTTCACCGCAGAAGCTGGCATAGAACGCTGAACCAAACGGACCCTAAGGCGGAGATCGTGCGCTTCAACAGCTCGGGTGACCTTTACTCTCTTCATGGTGTTCCTGCCAGCAATCAACCTTCCTCCCTGGTGGCTTCAGTAGATCTTTGGCATCAACGTCTCGGCCACCCCCATGCTGCAACTTTGTCCTCAATTCTTAGTGAATTTTCTATTCCTTGTAACCGAAATAATCACGATGCGTCAGTTTGTGAGTCCTGTCAATTAGGCAAACATGTTCGTCTCCCTTTTAGTTCCTCCCATTCTTCCAGTATTTTTCCTTTTGAATTATTGCATTGTGATATATGGACTTCGCCCCACGCTAGTGTTTCTGAATTTAAATACTACCTTGTTCTGTTAGATGATTTTACTCACTATGTGTGGACCTTTCCTCTACGCAATAAATCTGATGTTCATACTAAATTCCTTAATTTCAAACAATATGTTGCAACACACTTCTTCCTCCCAATTCGTTTCATCCAATGCGACAATGGTCGTGAATTTGATAATTTTCAAAACCGTAACTTCTTTCTTCAACATGGCATTCTTTTGCGGTTCTCTTGTCCCTATACGTCTCCCCAAAATGGCAAAGCTGAACGATCCCTCCGCACACTCAATGACATAGTACGCACACTTTTAATTCACTCATCCATGCCTCCTAATTTTTGGGTCGAAGCCTTGCGCATGGCCACCTATCTACTGAACATTCGACCCTCCAAAGCACATCCGCAACCCACTCCCTACTTCTCCCTCTTCCTAAGCCATCCTAGCTATTCTGATCTTCGCGTTTTTGGATGTCTCTGCTTTCCAAATACCTATGCCACATCTTCTAATAAGCTAGCCCCTCGCTCTATTCCTTGTGTTTTCCTTGGTTTCTCGGATGAACACAAAGGATACCGCTGCTATGATTTTCTCTCCGGCCGCGTCCACATCTCTCGTCATGTCACTTTTGTAGAAACCATTTTTCCTTTTGCTACTCGAACCACTCCTCCCGACGGACCTTCACCTTCGCTCCCGCCTACCATCAACCGGGCCCTGCTCCCCATTCTTCACGTCCCTGTCGTGCCATCGTCTTCCTCTTCCGACGTCCCACCACAATCCACTCCTGCCGTGGCAGAAACTTCTCCACTCCCTGCCGCGACAGCCCAAACCACCGAAAACCCTGCCGCGGCAGACAACCCAACCGCACGCGATACCTCTTCTTATCCAGAGCCTGTCTCATCCGCTGCGCCGAGCTCAGGATATCCCTCTCCTATAGTTCCACCCCGTGCGGTCCCAACCCTTGCTCCTATTAATGATCATCCTATGCGTACTAGAGCAAAATCTGGGTTTCATCAACCTCTCAATCTTCACGTCGCCCCCTCTGTTTCTCCCCTTCCTTCTAATTACAAAACTGCTCTTCTCGATCCTAATTGGGCTGCAGCCATGAAAGAAGAATATAATGCTTTACTTCAAAATAACACTTGGCAACTTGTTCCTCGACCATCCGGTGCAAATATTGTTTCTGGCAAGTGGGTTTTTCGTCAAAAATTTCACTCCGACAGCACTCTCTCTCTCGTTATAAAGCTCGTTGGGTTTGTCGAGGATACTCCCAACAGCACGGGATTGATTATGATGAAACCTTTTCACCTGTTGTAAAGCCAAGCACAATGCGCACTGTTCTCAGTCTAGCTGTCTCCTCTACCTGGCCTATCCATCAACTAGATGTAAAAAATGCTTTTCTCAAATGGTTCTCTTAATGAAACTGTTTATTGTCAACAGCCACATGGTTTTGTTGATTCTTCTGTCCCCGACCATGTTTGCCTTCTTCAAAAATCTCTCTACGGTTTAAAACAAGCTCCTCGAGCATGGTTTCAACGTTTCTCCACCTTTATTCAATCCATTGGTTTTCTTCCATCTGTGTCTAACACCTCTCTCTTTGTCTATCACCAAAATTCTAATACGGCTTACTTGCTTCTCTATGTTGACGACATCATTCTCACAGCCTCTACCCAGCAATTTCTCAATCATATCATTTCTTTGATTGGTGCCGAATTCTCCATGACTGATCTTGGTCTTCTCCACCATTTTCTGGGCATTGCTGTTACTCGTGATTCCAATGGTCTATTTCTTTCCCAACGACAATACATTCTTGATCTACTATCTCGTGCAGGTATGCTTGATTGTCAGCCCTCGCGTACTCCTGTTGATACTTCCTCCAAACTGTCCTCGGCTGGTGATCCCTATTCTGACACAACTTTCTATCGTAGTATAACCGGTGCTCTCCAATATCTCACAATCACCCGACCTGAATTATCCTACGCTGTCCAGCAAGCTTGCTTATATATGCATGACCCCGTGTTCCCCACTACAATCATGTCAAACGTGTTCTTCGCTATCTCAAAGGCACCCTTGATCACGGTCTTCACATAAATTCTTCTTCCCCCACCTCTTTGACAGCATATTCCGATGCAGATTGGGCCGGTTGTCCTAACACTCGTAGATCCACATCCGGTTACTGTGTTTTTTTGGGTAACAATTTGATTTCTTGGTCTTCTAAAAGGCAGGTTATAGTCTCCCGTTCGTCTGTAGAGGCTGAGTACCGTGCTGTTGCGCATGTGGTTGCAGAAACAGTTTGGCTGCGTCAATTGCTATCTGAACTTCATCGCCCGATTCAGCAGGCTACCATTGTCTATTGTGTCAACATCTCGGCGGTGTACATGTCCAACAATCCTATGCAGCATCGGCGCACTAAGCACATTGAGATCGACATTCATTTTGTTCGCGAGAAGGTTGCTCTCGGCCAAGTTCGTGTTCTACATGTGCCTACTACCGCTCAGTTTGCTGATATCTTCACAAAAGGACTCGCTCCAGCTCCTTTCACCGACATACGATTCAGTCTCAACGTTGTTGAACCCCACGTTGACACTGCGGGGGGATGTTAGACTATAGAGTTTGTCTCTCATACAACTTGTATTCCTACTAGTCTTGTACAACAAGTTAGGGTTTTAGCCTAGGTCGGTTATCCTATGCACTATATAAACATTGTAACCCGGCTGTATCCAATCAATCAATATACGAAACATATCAAGTTTACAAAAACTGCATATCAGAAAATTAATATTCATGTTACTAATCAAATAATTCATGTCTCAAACTAAACAAGATAATTTCATGCAAGATGAAACAACATTTGATTTTGCTGATCACAAATATATTGAGACAACAGGAACCAAAACCAAGAAACTAATATCAACCTGTTATGAACAAGGAAACAAAACACATTGTAATCTAAGACATTGGGACTGTATTGTAGATGACTATTTGGCAACCTATTCTGCACCATGGACATGATGATAAACAGGAAAACGAAAATGCTATGTTTCATCCCAATGGTACCACTACTAATTAAAAGTATACAAGTCAAGTGTCTTGAAATAAATGTAATAAACAACAATCTATACTGCGTCAGTGGCCAAGTTACATCATTGTATCATTGGTTTCAGCTTTATTGCTTAAGGTATAAATTTTTCCCTAAAAGTCAATGGCAGGACTAATTTAATGAAGGATTTGGCAAAACCAAGTTGGATCAATTTGCACCCAATTCTTGTGTACTAGCTCCACCACTAACTGCATACAGAAGATAACTGAATGTTGGGTCAATATGCACCCAATTCTTCAGTTCAGGGAATGGAGGGGAACACGTACCTACTGCCTCAGGCGAGATTGGGTCGGCGAGATGCAGCACGAACGTGATGGCTTTCTGGTCTGGAAGAAGATTCAAGGCGGAGGAACGATGCGGTCTCCGCGTCCGAGATGTCGGCGGCGGCGACGTGTTCGTGCGTGAGCGAGCTGGAGGCCGAGACGGCGGCGGCGCGGAGGTGGCTGCGGCGTCCTCGGTTGAGGGCGAATTGGAGGCGCCCGCGGGTCCGGTGGAAGCGGCGGCGTCCTCCGAAGGCGACTGCGAGGAGGAGGCGACCGTGGGTGATGTCGCAGGCGACTGCGAGGAGGAGGCGGCGACGCGATCGGGCGTGAGGTGGGCGAGAACGGGCGTGAGGTGGGGCAGCGGCGAGATCGGCGGTGAGGTGTGGCGGCGGCGAGCTCGGGGCGTCTAGTCGGGCGGCGGCTCGATCGGGGTGTCCGCTGAATTTGCTTGCTACTGCATCTATTTTAGCGTCGATACGTTAAAAAATAAAATGCTGGCTTACTGGCCTGTTGGGCCTAATCTCCTCCACTTCATCTCAGCCGTCCGTATCAAATCACACTAGTCCCATCCGGTAACCATTGAAAAGTACTGTAAAACTTCCCTTCCTGAAAGAGAGTTTCTTTACATGAGAGCTGGCCCATGCATGTTAATGGTGTTGCAATCAACCAATGTAGCGAATGCTCTGATGAATCATCAGCTTATTGGTCCTAACGTCAAATCACACCCTGTGCACTCACATCACATGAAAATTTTCTAACAATCATGCATGCATGCTATATTCAGAGGAGGGAAAGGTAGACTGAAACTGACTCTTACAATCCAGGATAAACTGAGGTTCACCAAGATAGTGACTGAATCCGACCTCGCACCGTCGTCGCCCTTCGTGAATGAACCGGTGCTAGAACTGAAAAAGGAAGATATCTACCGTGATTAGCACGGTGTAGTGGTGATCATGTTAGCAACCCAGGCAATTTCGTATGGTGTTCTATGTAACGGGGAAAGACGTAGCGACAGACGAGCCTGGACGTCTCCCCTCTTCCTGTCACTGTAGCAGAGGGCGATTTTTTCAACCTCCCCGCAGATCCACCTCCACTCCGTCGTTTCGCCGGATCCCTCATTCTCCGTCGGCCGCTCCGGCGGCGGGAGGGCGGGGGATCCCCGCTTCGCGGGTGTAGATAGCGTAGGGTGTGTAGGGTCTTCTGCCGGCGGCGCCATGGAGGTGGTTGGGTCGCCGGTGGTGCTTTTGGTGCAGGTGCGCGTCCCCTTCGACGGCGGAGCTCGGTGGAGGTCCGCGGTGGTGCGCCTGGCCTATCCGCTCCCTCGGATCAGTAGATCTACTGGGTGCGCCATCCCCCTTCCGGGATCCGCGTGGCGGCGGATCTGGGTTGACTTTGAAGCCGATGATGTTGAAGGAAGGCGGTGTAGCAGCTGGAGTTGGGTGGAGGCTTCTCGGAGTTCGAGGTCCGGCGACTTCCCGTCCGCTAGGGGACGTCTTCTGCTCCAAGGCTTGAAGGAAGAGGCAGCGGCGGCGCGCCACCGGCACGTCCTGCTCCATGACGGCGACATCGAGTTGCAGAGGGTCTGGATTGTTTTTTTTTAATCTTTGTTGGGTGCCTGTCTGTAATGACCGTCCTTTAATGTTATCAATGGTTTCCTCGCCAAAAAAAAAAAAAAAAAATCGTATGGTGTTCTGTCCCTGTGTTTCTTGATCCTGTTCAATGCAGGTATTGTACATCTGGCCTTTTTCCAATGACGGTGTTCCAGTAAACGCCTCGTAGGAATAAAAATAAATATTTAAGATATGTACTTCCATGGTGATGAACAGCAGTTCCTTAGTCTACACATCACATGAAGACTGAAATTCAGTATACGTTTTAACTGTCAGTTCATGAAGGCTCAGAGCTGCTATGATTGCAACTGTAGCCTATGCATTACAAAATGACTGAATGTCACCATGCATATGCAGTAATCTAAGCTCAAGTCAAGGCCCATCTAGAAGTCTTTGGTCTTCTAACCAACCATAGTTGCTCCAGAGTTCCATATCCAAAGAAGCATAAAAGTATTACCCATTATGTGCCTGCTTTCACGTGACAGGGATTGGTTGGTAGGAAGTTGCTCTCCACTGTGCAGTTTCAGCCACTTGCGTGAGATCCTGCTTATATTTCGCTGAGTAAATGGCATTGGCGGTCACACAACTCGTCCGCTATATGCACTTAAGTCACACAACTGGAGACGGACTAACATTTGGGGTTTGTGACCTGCGTGCACCAAAATTCCAGTTGTGTGACCAAAAAATCACGTTCTCCAGTTGCGTGACTTAATTGCACATAGCGGACGAGTTGTATGACCGCCAGTGCCATTTACTCTATTTCACTTCGGCCTGTCTAACGGTAAAATTGCTGCACACAGAGAGGAGATCCAGCTTCATGAAGTGGCTCTGCAATTTCTTGAAGGGGCCAAAGCCCGTGGAGTCGAACCGGCGGCGACCTCGGGTGATGGGGGGAGAACAGAGCACGCTCTGGCAACATGAACCGATCAGACCAAAGGTGCTGATGCCCTCTCCTTGCCGGAGTCTATCATTTTTCTTATGTGGTTCTTTTATATCTTCATGAAATTCCATTTCATGACTCACGTTCGATTTCCGGCTACATTTATACAAGACTTAGCCTTTCTTACTTTGCTATCTCCAGAGGGAAGAGCCACCTAGACCTGACAATGAAGAATTGGACCGTCAGATTGCACTTTCTCTTGCAGAGGATGCCAAACACCCTAAAGGTACATCATACATACCATGTAAACCTTGTACTCGACGCCTTTCTGATTTGTCTAATGACAAATTGACAATGCGCCATTTCTGTTGAATTCTGTGTAGAGCGAAACCACAATAAGGGAGAGAATGATGAAGATATTGCCAAGGCCATGCAAGACAGTCTGAACATGAATCCTTACATGCCTCACAATCCCTACGCCCCCTCTCAGGCCTTGCCTAGAGCGCACAGGTTAGCTACCTTTGTTCATCACCTTGTTGTTCCCAATGAAAGCATCACAAGACCGCGTGTGTAACGAAGCCATCTGCATCCTGCAGGGTCTGTGGTGGTTGCAAGCATGAGGTAGGACATGGCCACTACTTGAGCTGCATGGGAATGTACTGGCATCCTCAGTGCTTCCGTTGTTCTTCCTGTAGCCACGCTATCCGCGAGACTGAGGTAACCATCCTACACTTGTTGTAGGCACCGTTCTGGACATAGGAGTCATTTGTGGGAATTGAATTGTTTTCTTCAATATTTCGAACAAGCCTTTATATTGTGTTCAAACAAGCCCATTTTTCTCTTATCTTTTCTGTTTTCCAGTTCACCTTGCTAGGTGCAGAGCCATACCACAAGTCGTGCTACAAGGAGCTACACCACCCAAAATGTGATGTCTGCCTTCAATTTGTAAGACTTTTCTTTGAATGTACTCTGTTTGTACAGGAGCTAGCACTGATGTTTGGATTGCCATTGCAACACCACTACAATAAATTCTCACTTTTGTGTGCGTGTATTTCTACAGATCGCGACGAACAGGTCGGGCTTGATAGAATACAGAGCCCATCCATTCTGGGGCCAGAAATACTGCCCTTCACATGAGCTTGACCGCACACCTCGTTGCTGCAGCTGTGAGAAAATGGAGGTACATGTTTGTCTGAAATTGTGGAGGAACAGTTTCCCTTCTGATTATTCTTCCTTCAATTGAGCATTTCAGATTCTGGTTCATAGTCTTGCATAATGCTTTGTAAAACAAGGCTATAAATGGCAGATTAGATAATTAGAAGCATATGTGTTGATTGGAGAAATTGAATGACCAGGAGATCAATGCTTGAAGTTCCAGCTTATCTAAATGTGTCGTGCAACGTTTAGGCTGATGGCCCTGCATTTTTTTGTTTCTTGAATTGCCTCTCTAACCACATTTTTTTCTCTGCAGCCAAGGAACACAAAGTACATGTCATTGGGAGATGGCCGCAGTCTATGCATGGAATGCCTAGATTCTGCTGTCATGGACACCGGTGAATGCCAACCCCTGTACCACTCTATCAGGGACTACTACGAAGGGATGAACATGAAACTAGACCAACAGATACCCATGCTCCTAGTTGAGCGGCAAGCGCTCAACGAAGCTATGGAAGGAGAGTGCAAAGTGAGTCCTTATTTGAGTTGATCATCAGCACATAGTTGACATGTAATCTTTGCAAATGTTAATGGTCGTCTGCACTTCTGCAGGGGCCTCACCACATGCCTGAAACAAGAGGCCTGTGTCTCTCGGAGGAGCAGACTGTGACCAGTGTAAGCGCGATCTCTCAACTTTCAGGACTCAAATTATTCAGTAGATCATTCTTTTGACCGTATGAGGTTTTGGTTTCTCAGATACTTCGAAGGCCCAGGATTGGTGGTCATAGGTTGCTAGATATGAGAACTCAACCACAGAAGCTGACTCGGAGATGTGAAGTCACTGCAATTCTTGTCTTGTATGGACTCCCCAGGTGAGTTCAGTATTCACTGAGACTGGGCACTTCTTTTTTTTGAGCTTAGAGACTGGGCACTTCGACATATAGATCATAATCAAATGCTGGGGTTTTTGGCATTCTATAACCGGTGCATCATTTGTATGAAATCAAAAGTTCTCCACATAATTGCAGGCTACTAACTGGCTCCATCCTTGCCCATGAACTGATGCAGGGGTGGTTGCACCTCAAAGGTACCTGTACAAACAACTTGTACTGATCTGAACCTTCGACAGTCACTTTAACGTAATTTGATTTGAATAATGAGCTCGGTTCGATAATGGTGCCTTCAGGTTACCGAAACCTAAGCCCAGAGGTTGAGGAGGGTATATGCCAAGTTATGTCTTACCTGTGGCTAGAGGCGGAGATTCTTCCAGCTTCTACGAGACACGCTCAACCTTCATCGTCTTACGCTTCTTCCTCATCGTCAACCTCGTATCAACCACCGTCCTCCAAGAAGGGAGGAATATCTCATACCGAGAAGAAGCTCGGCGAGTTCTTCATGCATCAGATTGCAAATGACACCTCAGCAGCATATGGTGATGGTTTCAGAACTGCCTACAAAGCTGTCAACAAGTATGGCCTTCGCCAGACACTGAACCATATACGCTTAACCGGAGGTTTTCCTGTGTAATAAGACACGGAAACAAATGTCCATATCGGATGCAGAAATGTAGAGACCGTACGCACATACATAACGAGATGAATGTGCTATAGAAGGGTTCGTATTTCATGACCTTGTGTTTTCAGAGGGGTCATGTCACAGCGAATCAGAAAAGAAACTGCATTTGCTCGAAGTAACAGGATGGCAGGTGTAATAATGTGACATAGCACCAATGTAACTCACAGAATTACCCATGCTAATGTACTCAGGTATTTATTTATGTATGTGTGTATGTATGTATCAATGTGTGTGTGCAAAGTTAAGTTACTCCCTCCGTTCTAAATTAGATGACTTTCATTTGTCCACATGCACATGTATCTATACTTGTAACATGTCTAGATACATTCACATGTAGAGAAAGATAAGTCATCTAATTTGGAACGGAGGGAGTATTTTTTATTGATCTGCGCAGAAAAATGGGCATCCTTCAGGTGAAAATTCAGAGAAGAAATGTTCAAGTGTCCTAATTAAGCAGGCTTCCAGGAGAGCCAATTACCTCAAATCTGGCGCGTCATAAGCATATCCATTAGCACCAATCTGCACCTTTACATTCTTTCTGCACAGTCAATTCTTAGTCATAAATGAAAGTCAGAGATGGAACCAGCCAATTCTTACCTTTCAGGAGACAGTCACCTTGTGGATCAGCTCTTGCAGTTGATACACGAGGCACTGACGCTCTGGTGTGCCGTCCCTGCGGCATATAACACTCCTTCGAGACCACGGAGGTGTGCCAGCTTGCTGGTGCAGCATGAGGTGCATGCTGCGGGTGTTAATCCAGTTCGTTTAATGGATATACAACTAGAGGTGTTGGACTGGAATGTCCGGGGTTTAAACGACCCAGCTAGGAGAAATGCGGTTAGAGAGTTCGTTGCTACGCTGCGTGTGAGCATAGTTTGCCTTCAGGAGACGAAGGTGGATGTAATTGACATTTTCTTTGTAACGGCTTTGCTTATTTGCCAGCGGTGGAAACTAGAGGTGGCATCCTACTCGCTTGGGATACCTCGGTGGTGGACGTGCGGAATATCAGCTTAGACACTTTTGCTGTTACAGGCGAGGTCACCACTAGAGATAACATGAAGTGGTGGCTAACAACGGTGTATGGCCCCCAAGCTAACGAGGAGAAGATTGCGTTCCTCACGGAGTTACGGGAGCGCCGATCACTTTGCCCGGGGCCTTGGATGTTGCTGGGAGACTTCAACATGATTTTGAACGCAAGAGAGAAGAATAACAACAACCTGGACCGGACGATGATGTCGCGATTCAGAGGTTTTGTGCAAGAAAAGGAGCTCAAAGATTTATACATGCACGGAAGGCTTTATACTTGGAGCAACGGGAGAGAAACTCCCACCATGTCGAGGATTGACAGAGCTCTTGTCTCAGTGGATTGGGATTTGATGGTTCCAGATGCAATTATGCAGGCCATCTCATCCTCGGTGTCAGATCATGCGGCCCTGCATATCTCGATGAATGCAGCGATGTCCCCAAAAAAGAGGTTCAGATTCGAATCTTTCTGGCTTAAACTGGAGGGCTTTCAGGAGGCTATTAAGGAAGCTTGGGTGTGCGATGCTGCGATTGTGGATCCCTTCCGCAGATTAGATGCCTTGTTCCGCAACGCTGCTGTATATCTTCAGTCCTAGGGCCAAAAGAAAGTAGGCAATGTTAAACTGAAAATTGCAATTGCGAACTCTGTTATCTGCAGGTTCGATGTGGCACAAGAAAGCAGGAGCCTATCGCCAGGCGAGTTGTGGTTACGGAGAGAGTTGAAGTTAGCTGTTCTGGGTCTCTCGTCCCTGGAAAGAACGATTGCCAGGCAAAGATCCAGAATTCGTTGGATCAAGGAGGGAGACGCAAACACACGGCTTTTTCACGCTGTGGCGAATGGCAGGCGAGTAAAAAACTTCATCCCAGCTATTAAAGTGGGCGAGGAAACTGTCACGAGCCAAGACAGGAAGGTGCAGATTTTTACTGAACCACGGCGACAGTCATTCGTGCAGGGGCTGGAGATGAGGATCGGGTGCGTGAGGTCTTGGGCTGCCAAACTGCCAGATTTCCAATCCGGTATTTGGGCTTCCTCTTGCGCTGCGACCGCTAACAAGAGCGCAATGGCAACCTTGGATTGACAAGGTTATTGAGTTCGTTCCAGGATGGCAACGCGGCTTGATCGAACGAGCTGGGCGTTTGGAACTGATAAAGACAGTAATAACAGCAAAACCAATACATCAACTGCTCATTGCGGATGCTCCGGTGTGGGCACTGGAGGAAATTGAAAAGTGGCTACGTGCATTCTTCTGGGCAGGGAAGAAAGAAGTCTCGGGAGGAAAATGCCTGGTCGCATGGGACGCCATCTGCAAGCCGAAAATTTTCGGTGGACTAGGTGTCAAAGATCTGTGCCTACAAGGCTTGGCTTTGCGTGTCAGATGGGAGTGGCTAAGAAGGACAGATCCAGGCAGGCCTTGGCAAGGACTGCCACGGCTTAGAGATTCAGAGGCAGTAGCGGTGTTCGACAGCCTGGTAAAGATAGTCCCTGGATGTGGAAGTGCGGTGTTATTTTGGACAGATAGGTGGATTGATGGCCTCGCTGCGGCTGACATTGCACCGCTAGTGGTTGGGGCGGTGCCTACAAGACGTAAGAACAGACGCACGGTGCAGGAGGCGATGGACAACCAGAATTGGATGATGGATATCGATGAGGCTTTGACTGCGGAGGGGTACCGTCAGTGGGTTAGGCTATGGCTGGCAGTTAGCTCGGTGGAGCGAGATGAACTAGAACATGACAAGTTCCTCTGGCCAGCAGCTGCGTCAGGAGTGTATTCGGCAAAGGCAACATACAAGCGGCTGCATCTGGGGAGAATTAGAGATGGAATGGCAGACCCAATTTGGAAATCCTTTGCTACGCCAAAATGCAAAATCTTCTGCTGGTTGGCGCTGAGACGCCGGTTGTGGACAGCGGATAGGCGGACTAGGCACGGGCTGCAAGAACATATTGACGCTTGCTTCACCTGCTTACAAGAAGAAGACACGGTGGATCATATTCTGGTGCAGTGCCCGTACGCAAAGGAAGTTTGGTGGAGATGCCTGCAGGCGGTGGGCATCCAACTCGCTGAACCTCAGAACACTAACTGCTTCAAGGACTGGTGGATCGACGCGAGAAGGCAGGTTCAGAGAGCGGACTGGAAGAAATTTGACACCCTTGTCATTCTGACAGCGTGGAAGTTGTGGAAACAGAGAAATGCGCGAGTGTTTGGAAACCTAAATGATCAACTAGGTCCTTTACTCCTAGTGAGCAAGGTGAGAGAGGAGTATCTGCTTTGGGAGAGAGCGAGAGCTGGAGTCGGTGCACCTGATGCCGCGAGAGAGTAGGCTTAGGTTCGGTGTGGTGTTGGTGTGTGGTGTTATCTGAATCAGTTGTTTGCAACTGATTTCAGACTCTTGTAATTGTGTTGCTCTCTTCTATAAAGATAAGGTATGCCACTTTGGCATACTCTAGTGGATAACACTCCTTTTTTTTAAGCATATAACCATTGACATACCTATTCAGTGAAGATTCCAACTTTTCTCAACTTGGTTAATTTTTTGTGATAAAAAGGCAACTTGCTCATACTGAATAAGAAACAAATGTATGGTCAGTCAATCCTGCCATAGACAGCAAAAAATAATACAGCATTTCTCCAATACTTTGACACAAGATATAGTCACCGCTGTGAGAATGTGGTAGGAGGAAGTTGATCCGATATTTTTTTCCACATTAATACATCAGGAAGTTTAACAAAAGAGAAGACCAAATCAATAGCCCAAAATATAAATTGAGATGCGTCTCTAGCATCCTACAACTGAAGCACAACATAAATCAAACAGATCCATGATCCATATAAGGAAGGCTGAATAACAAAACTATTCACAATCATACAACCAAACTCGCATGTCACGGTTAGGAACCTCACTGTTATGAATATGAATTATATCAGAGGCCATATTCCAGAGGTACGAAGATCATCAGGCTTTAGAGAATAGCCGCATGTACCATTACAAACAGACAACGTGAACATACACAAAATAAGGGTGGACAGAAAAAAATGGAAGACCTATCGCAGTTACTAAATCTTCTTGTGTGCACTACAACATCTGTAGAAACATAAATATTCTCCAGTGATATTAAGTTATCAGATCCAAAATTTAGCACCACCTAAATTCTAGCATATACTACAAACTCATCTCTCTTTCACTCCCTAATCAGCCTCCAGTGCTACTCTGGCACAAGTATCAAAACTGTCAAGCACGACCAGACAATATTTATTCATGTGATGCCCCTCCTGTGAACATCGACTTCAGTGTCTCGTACGTCATAAAAATGAGGCCGACACTCGGAACCACTTTGCAGTACTCAGGCAAGATCCCTCTATACAATCCTTTATAACCTTCTGTCCGGACAATATGCTTAAATGTCCCAAACAGTCCTGTCTGGTAGACATTGGCCCTCCCACCTGCACCTTCCAACTGCTTGCGGCGTCTTACAAGATCCAACGGAAATGTAACTGGAATATAACAAATGCAAATAATCAAAACAAAGTTCACTGAGTTTGACAGGACCATAAGACAAGTTCGGTGATGACAAAATAATAAGCTACTTGCTTCCTCTTGTGACACGCAAAAGCGCTTCGAGACCAGATAAAAGGATTACTCTAATGTGAAAGTGAAAATCATAATAAAATCAGTTACATGAAAATTCGTCAAGTAAGAAAGCAATTTCTTGCTTCACAAAAGAGTTCTTTGCATCTCTTGCAGATAATTTTCATATTTACAGAAACATTTAATCTTCTGTCATTCGGTTTTCAGAAACTTGTCTTCTTATGAATATTCGGCATTGCGGATGATTATGATAATCCTGTTTGCCTAACCACCTTTTGCCTATTTAACATTTGCTAACCAGATCTTACCATTTCCACAGCTACTTTCAGATAGCATATTATGGAACAAATTCATCAAAAAGAGTGTAGTAAACGCAAGTTGGGCCTTAGAAATACAAATGACATTTATAACTTAGAATTTCTGAAGTAACAATCTTACAGGATAGACATACAATTGATTATCTAGAGACTTCATGACATTTTTTACCAATAGATATGTAGGTATTTAGCTTTTTATCAGAAAACAAAATAGAAAACATCTTTACAACTTGGAACTGGGCCAACAAGCATCTGAGAATCTGAATAGGCCTACAAGATAATCAAAGAGCAGTCTGCTTATAGAGCACTTACAAGTTGAAGATGCAATTCCCGAAAGACTTCCACAAGCCAAACTAATCAAGACGGGGGAATCGCATGGCCTGTATTGAATAGAAAGTTAAAACAATCAAATTAACACGAACGAAGTTGCATGGATGTGACTTAGAGCCAACATGTATCATGTCCAACTTACCTCTCTAGTAGCCAATGGGATCTCAGCGTTTCATAAACTGAGAAGCTTATCGCTATGCTGGGGCCTACTCCCTGTGTTACAAAGAATCACGAAATGAAATAACAAAAGAAAGAAGCTCATTAAACAGGAGATCAAAGAAATACAAAATGTCCATACCAGTAAAGTGGCACCAAGACCCTTGTACAACCCCCTGGCACCCTCATCTCTGCAGATCGCAAAAAGAGTATGAGATATGCCCCTGTAGTAAGCTGTGTTCGTCTGCAATCATTCAAATGAAAAAAAAAGGTTAAGAAGCCTAGCTATATGCTTTTGGCATGGGCATGGCCCTATATTTGTTAGTTTTATTGCAGGCCATTGCATGTAGACATTCAGTAGTAAGCACAACATCGAACAGTTTTAGTTTATTATTGTTTTTGCAAGACATGGCAAGAGGTGCCAAAAGAATTAGTTGTCCACACGGAAAACAATTTGGGCATTTTGACATTTGAGTGGAAAATTTCACAGTAGCTCCTGCAAATTTCTACATCGAGTTGGTTGACAGCAGCTTACCTGAGCAGCCAGACGTGTCCGTACCAAGTCCAGCGGGTATGTCAAAGAAGCTGCTGTTATCCCAGACAAGCCACCACCCACCATTCTGACACCAACATCAGCACCCAATCCAGCATCCTTGTCGAGACCAGGCAACATCTGGAGCCACTGCACGCCTCAACAATAACCAAATTAAGCACATGTCACAAGTGGCGAAGAGTAGGCATGCAAATTTTATACAGAAGCATTTGTACTTACATATTTGTATTTCTCATAGGCATAGAAACTAATCGAGGAGTAAGGTAACCGGTGTGCAATAGTTACAAGATTTCCTTTCCAGAACGCTCGGGGTCCTTCTTCATAGACAATGCGGGATGCCTCGCGCCATATGGTATTTTTGCGCATCGTAGCCACATCCGAGTGCATTCCTTGCACCTGCAAATAGAAATTAAATTCATAAATCCCACGCACGGGCATACTATCAGCACGCAAATAGTGTGATACTATGTGCACATTAGACCCCTAGCGCCACGCCAGGACTCTTCAAGAACATGAATATATGCATTTGGACATGTCTTTACAGTTAGCAGAAGAAGTTCCGCCTTGGTGGTACAGTTGCTCGAAAAAAATGCAATACAATTCCCATTTCTCCACTATTACAGAGAAGCTTAATGAAGTAGTAAGATACTACCACTCGTCAATACACAGCCCCGCAGTTAGCACAAGCAGTCTGGCGAAGAAGACAAAATCACCAGGGCAGAGGAAGAAAGGCTGGGCGTTAAGGCGCACCTGGAAGAGGATTGTGAGGCGCGCGAGCGGCGCTGTGCAGGTCTTGCTGACGGCGCCGGCGACGCCGCCGGCGAGGAGGTGGAGCGGTGCCCCGACCTCCTGCTGCGGCTGCGTCTGCGGCTGTTGCTGCGTCGAATACCGCCGCGTGGCCACGGCGGCGGCACCGTCCACGGTTGCGGCGGCCATCCCCACCCTGGCCTCCGTCTGCATCCGGCGGCCTCCCTCGTCACCAGCCCACCGCCGCGACCTCTAGAGCGCGGGCTCGAGCGCGATTGACCGGATCAGCGAGCGAGGATCCGTGAACAACACGCGGGCATTAAACCCTAGGCCAGTTTGGGGGCGGATTGTGAGCAGAGGGCTTAGGGTTTGGGGACTGCTTTCTGAATTCTTTTTCCGATGTGGGGCGGCAGGCGCGAATAAAGAAGACACAGGTGAAAGCCGAGACCGACTTGGAGAGTAAGACTGGAAGAGATGCTCAAATAACTGTATTCGGGTCGTTCTCGAGTTTCCAACGGAAAATCTACTCCCTCCCTTCCAAATTAGATGAATTTCATTTGCCACGTGTGGATGTATTTAGAAATGTTACAAGTACATATATACATCCACATTTGAACAAATATACGTTATCTACTCCCTCCGTCCACAAAAAGATGTCTCAACCTAGACCAAATTTGTATATATCTAGACATGATTTAATGTGTAGATACATGCAAATTTGGCCTAGATTAAGACATTTTTTTGTGAACGGATGGAGTAATTTAGAATGACAGGAGTACCAGAGTATGTTAAAAGAACTATACTCGAGTATTTTCTTGCTCATGAAAAGTTCAGGTATTACATAATCAACTGACAAGTTTCTTTAATCGGTGAGGGACAACCGATTTGGCCATGCGGGGCAAAATCCTTCTTCAGTCAGACGAAACTTCTTATTCAGCATGGCGTCTCTTTTTGCAGAGAAAAAAATCCAAAAATCCGCCGGACAAGAGGCGCAGAGGATTTTTTCCTGCAGGGCGGCGGTGGTGGGGAAGAATCGAGGTCGGTGTCATGGTGGAATATCCATGGCATCGCTGCTGATGTGCTTTCCCTGCTTGCCGCGGCGTGTGACCTGTGTCGTGTACGTGGCCCTGCCCAGTCACGAATCTCGACGAAACCAGCGGCGCGGGCTGTTGGGCCGAGTAAGAAGCGCCGTTTCTTCATGGCCCCCGAAGTGAATTTTTCCTTAGCGCAATCATGGAGCTTAAGGCCCCGCCCATCCCCGCAAACTTCAAAAGGGCCTCCATATTCATAAGATGGGCCGAGCGGGCTGGGCTAATGATGAAAGATCCAACCGTCGGCGGGGACCCACTGGACTACTGCAGCGGTCTTGGACCTGTACCGTCGGCGGTCCCGTTGTACGTACAGATCGACGATCCGACAGGCCTGCTAGGTGACTGCCGGCCGGGGGCTCGTCCCCGAGATCGCGGGTACCACTGTTTTTTTTACAGGACCATTGTCCGGAATACCGAACGACCCGCAAAAAATTCAGTGAGGCCACTGTTGTACTGTATACGAGAGCGTGATCGATCTCGTGATTCATGTGAGCGTGTTGTGTGTGTCCACAGTAAACAGTGACGCGTCCCGGATGGATGGATCTACTAACCATTGATTAAGCACGCACAAAGTCACCGGCGATGGATGCTTGGTTAACTTAATTTTGCTTGCACATGCCATGGAAAGTTACTGCCGGAGATAACTTCATTCGCACTGGATTCAAGATCCGCACGTACTGTAGGAGTAACATTTATGGCTGAGCACGTGAGAAGGAACGGCTCGATTCACCGACAAAGATCTACTGCTAGAAGTACTGCTGTAAAAAAGTAGGCAAATGTCAATCGATCACACCGGGAAATATAGTCGACCCGCGCCGCGCCTGCCCGGCAACGCGTTAAAAGTACGGCACCACCACTCGCCGTGCGGCACGAACGAACGAAACGAGCGCGGAGGCAAACGCATCGTGCCGCGTGTTTTCTTCCCGCCGGCGGCTAGCCGGACGGCCGGGTTGCCTTTGGATTCTTCCAAAGCCTTTCACAGATGGGGCCTTCGCAAACATCCACCGTCTCTTTATCCAAAGCAACTTGAGATAAGAGTACTACTGGATATCACATCTATCAGCCGTCTAGGTCTCCGGAGCGCTTTATTTCTAGCGTCTGTTTGCTCGCCCTTTTGCCGGGTTTCCCGACCTTTGTTCGCCAAACGTATAGTGTACAACAGTGCTCTTTTTGGATCGTGGCCGTAGCTACGCAGAAGGGAAAAAGAGCTCCCGAGAATAGTCCTAGAGTTCTATCCCCATGAGATTCTCGGTGACAGGACGGAAAGCTGGTTCGGTTCTTTTAATTCACGATCGAGATTCCCCTAATCATTTCGATGCCTTCTCCTGTGTCGCCGCCGCGCTAGCTTGCGAAATCGTCGTCTCCCGTGAGCTTTCTTTTATCGCCTAGCACTAGCTGCTGCTAGTCACTCATCACGTTGCTGATGAAAGCATTCACGTTTTTATATCGGGCATGTAACGTGTTCCGTAGTTTGTTCTCTGGACATTTGGCATGTGCTTGGACGAATGCGGTCAAATTCGCCGGCGAAGTTGCATGCAAGCTTGCGGCTAGAGTGCGATCAGGCAAAGATACACATCACATGGACGACGACGGACGCGGTGGTGTCGTGCGCCGGCGATCTCCTCCATGCCCCCAAGTGTCCATCGTTTATTACTGTTCAATGTTGTGCGGCATTTTTTATTTCTAGCCAAATGCTGAGGGACTTTGGAGAAACAAAGAAGGATCGATGCCGAAAGACGAATCGTTGTATTGTAGCTTTGGGAATTGAGGTACTAGGAGTAGTACAAGCATTGCAATTGCGTGGCGTCCGAGCTATGTGTAGGATCTCTTGTTGGGAAAGCCGATATTGGCAGGACTGCATCTTCTGCACATGACCCGAAAAGAGCCAAGCACACTGCACAGATGTAAGTCACATCCGTTTCCGGATTAAAGGAGTTCGCCGCATGTGTAACACAAAGCTTGTACGAATGGATAAAAAGGAAATAAATGATCGACAATAGGCTCAGCTAAACACAACATCTTGCAGGAATCCTATGGAAGGGGTGCACGAAAGCAATCCATATGAATTTGGTGGTTTTGCTAAGATAGCTTCTTCGTTTTTTTAAAAGAGGCATCATCGATTTTCTATTAAGTAAACCGTGAGCAGCGAAGTTCATTACATAGTTATAACGAAGCAGGCCAAAGAAAAAAAATTACTCCCTCCTGTCCACAATACCTGTCGTAACCTATATAGAAATTTTGTACTACAACTTATGTATGACACTTGATGTGGACCGGAGGTAGTATTTTTTCAAGGTACCTTTTACTACTAAGGAGTAGTATAACTCTCATCTAACGTTGATTTGTACGGAGCTATTAAATTCTTAGTCGACTGACAATTAACTTAATAATCAGTCACATAATGTCACCCAATCTAGACTGCAATTCATATGCACCTCACGAAACAACACGAATCATGATGCAAATCCAGTCGTCTAGGAGTCCATTGAGCTCTGAGTTAATTCTCGGCCAGTCGACTGGATTAACAAAACAATGATTTGTATGGGTATATTATAATTTTTTTCCATCTAATCGTTTTTTTTTTCTGACATAAGCACACCGTAGACTTGTTTCACGACCAAGTAATGAGGCCGCTTACTCTTGACCGCGACAAAGATGAGGGTCTGGCCGAGATCGGACCGCACTGCCAAGTTGCTCATGACTAGGCCCTTCTTATTACTCGTGTAAGTAGGAAGGTGGGAGAGGCAAAGATGTCGCAGCGATCTTCGGGTCGGTGAAGGAGGAGCTAGCGGCATTCGAAGGTTCACCGAGGCATTGGGACGATGCGGACATCCGAGATCGACTCCGACACGGTGTTGAATGGCACCGACGCAACGACCGGCGCTACGCCGACAACAAAGGCGTCGGTTCTGAAGTTGGAGATCCATAGTACCCAACAACACAACTATGGCAAGTTGTTCTTCCATGAGAATATCTTCAAGTTGGTGAGACTGGGTTCCTCGACAATTAATTAATCAGCACCACACAGTCAACCCCTGGTGATTTAGTTTGGCAATATGAGTTAGTCGCCACAATGATATGCATTCACTCACCAAGCTTGTCACACTACCTCTTGGCAGCCGCTCCGCCTCGCACGTTTGTTCTGAGCAATCTAGGCTGATTTCTGGCCAATGTGGGAGAGGATCATTGACTTGCTATTGATAGGGTAATGTGCTATCTAAAACAAACCATGATATATAAAATTCATTATGCCCCATATCTTGGAGTACTTGAAGAGTATAGTGATTCAAGTTGTATTTCTAAAGCTTATGAGATAAAGTTCACAAGTAGATATATATCCAGTCTTGGTGGTGACGTCCTTAGTCTTGCAAGTAGACCATTAGAACAAGTTAGGGTAAAAGTTTGGAAGCACGACTCAAATCATTAGATACATCGAGTGTCGAAGCAGAATGGCTTTGTTAACTCTTAACGCACTTGCCTATGGTAGAAAACCAGTACCAGCTATTCTCCATGACTATGAAAACCAAACCGAGATTAAAAAAGTGAACAGTTGGAAAGATATTATGAAAAAATTAAGATATGTAAAGAGAAGTGATGGCGAAACTAGTACTAGGTGGGCCAAACACATGGAGAGGCCCAATAACTCACAAAACACCTAGTCAAGGACGTGGCCCACGATAGAGAGAAAGCTCCCAAGCTAGATACTCGAGTCGACTCCTAGCCTCGGGTGTCGGAGCGTTGAAATGTCGTGATCTTTTTAGCTCCCTCAAACTTCGCCGACAAGGAAAATGAAGACGTAGGCACCGAGATAGGAGTTACTATTCAGCTCCACTATGCTTTAACGCATTTGTAACCGTAGCTAATTAAGATCCAAAACGTTTACATTCATTGTAACCTGGCCTCGATGCACTATATAAAGCAAGGTAAGGGGATCATTCAGGACAAGTCCTGTACACAATACACAAATGAGGAATATATAAGTCTTTACCTCTATCCAGAGGGGGCGAACCTGAGTAAAACCCGTGTCAATCTCGTACGTAGACATCATAGCTACGTCCCCCACATGTTTTGACGTTGTCTACGAGTTCTATGGCTAGCCCTGCAAACATACATCAACAAGAAGACCAAAGACGGTCAGAGAATTAAAAAAGTCTGTAAATATATATAGCATTGGATTATGTCCAAATGGCTAAAAATCCGACAAATCCTTTCATAAATGATTTACCAAGAAATGTGATAACAATTTATCGATGGATATGAGTTTGAGACACACTTGAGTTACCAGGGATAATTCAACCTATATGAATGTAGATCCCAAGAATTAGGACATTCAAAAACAAACCGGAGGAGTTGTTGGTTGAATCTTATAAAATCTTAATAAAACTCCGATCCACTCTAGATAAGATTTTCATAAAATTTTGGAAGGAAGGTTGATTATATTTTCATGTGCTTTGTCGAATGTCCTACAGTGCAATATTGAAAGAACACACCTACATGATACACAGTGCTAGTCATAGTATATGAGATTTTGGGTGAATCTCTAGCAAGCTTGTGAAAAGGCCGAAGAATGTGAGTTATATGTTCCACCCCGGGTAGCCTCAACAGCCTAGTACCGGTAACAACATTGAGTGAACCCTGCCGTGTACTGATAATTCATGGCCTAATCCATTATTCATTTGTAGTCGAGCGTAGCTCATTGTCTAGGTGAAATTTTAACTTAAGAATCTCCACTTAACTCTAGGTATATTGATGTGAAATTATAGTGCAATCTGATGTGACTCTGAAATCTGGTGAGAGATTGATATATTTATGAGTTTTGGTCCATTTAATCTAACAAAACTTAAAATCTCAAAGATCCATTCAGCTTGGTTGTCTGACATGTACATGAAATGTGACTAAGTTTAGTCACACCTCGCTAGCGGGGATAAAGTTGGACATGTTTATAAGTGCAACTCTTCTAGCTCCACTCGGTGAGAGTAGGAGAAGTTCACGTGCACTCCTCTGTAGCTCGCCTCGCTACATCATACATCGCACGCACATCGTATTTTGTGAATCGAGTTTGAATTAGAACCCATTTTGGTGAAAAATGAAAATTTTCCTTAGTGCATAAACTCTATGTGTATGTGTCAACATGCATATGCATGTCTGACAGGTGCCCTGCTTATTACACTACCGGGTGCTTGTATTCGTTGCCTGTCATGACTTTAGAGGAGAAAACGAAAGAGACGGATACAATACACACCACTCACTCTCTGTCTCGCCAGTGCCAAGCTCCTTTTGTTGTACTGGTTGTAGACTTCCCCACCCCGGCGAGACTGCGTGCATCGCCGTCCTGCCACTTGTGACTCTGCACCGGAGAAGGGCCAATAAGTTCTTTGGGGAGCGTCTCATTGTGGAAGCCCGCTTCCGTTTTACTACAACTGCATGACTACGACCCCTTCACCACCATGGCCGACAATCCCAATGTCGTAGTCTGACCTTCCCGATCAAGTGCTATTTTTCTCCCTCTTTTCACTATTGTTTGGTCTATACGCAGACATGTTAGACATCTCTAATAATCGTGATAGCAAATCCACATTGATTTATCATATGTGATTATTTTTGTTTATTTGACGAATATTGCTTAATATTCTAACACAATGGAAGAATTACGTAGATGAGCCGTATAATTAGATGCCGACTTGGAAAACCACATGTCACCTTAGGACCAAAAACCATGCTAGTTTTTTTTTCGAAAACAAAACCATGGTACTAGTTGTCAACGAAATCGTTTCAAACTGAGAGTTCAAGGGGGTTAGTTTGTCTACTGTTGAATTTCAGAGACCAACCCTGCACTAGTAGTAACTAGTAAGTACTCGTTCACGAACTAAAAGTTTACTGTCTCTGAGGCTCACTGGCGTCTGATCAGTTTGCGGTTGTTTAGGTGTTTGGTTCTCGATTCTAATAGTCTAGAGGTAGCTTTGGAGTCCTGGGTGTGGTTCACTTGTAAGCGTTGGTGTCGTTAGGATGACTCCAACGGGGCGATGCAAACGGACGCGCGTTTGGTCCGCGTTTGGTCCGTTTGCGTCGGCTACAGGACGCGCGTTCGGCCCAGGTCCGCCCCTTTCCGGCCACTGGCCCCAACGGCCCGACGCATCCAGTCCGGACAACTTTTTTGTTCTTCCAATATTCATTAAAAACATAGAATTTTGGAGATTTACATTGGGAATTTATAATAAAATACGACCTATAATCTAGGCCTTCTCCTCCTCGTCGTCGTCCTCCTCCGGTGGTGGTGGTGGAGTAGCCGGCGCATCGATGGCCGGGGTGGCGGTGGAGATCCCGGCACGTACTCCGGCGCCACTGCCGCTTCTGGTTCCGCGGCGGCCGGAGCCCACCTTGGGTCTGCCAAGGCGAGCCGAGATTCCCAGGGAGACCAGGGCTCCCAGGGATTGTACGCCGGAGCAGGTGGGCGCGGTGGAGTAGCCGGCATGACTTCCTCCTCCTCCGGCACGGCGTCCTCCTCCTTCGGCACGGCGTCCTCCTCGGGCACGGCGTCCTCCTTCGGCACGGCGTCCTCCTCCTTCGGGGCGGCGTCCTCCTCGGGCACGACTTCCTCCTCCTTCGGCACGGCAAGCGCCGCTTGCACGGCCACTGCTTCGTCTTCCCGGTTTGCCATCGGTGCGATGATGAGCAGCGGACCGCGGCGAGGCAACTATATAGCCGACCGTACGCGGTTTTGGAGTAGCCGGGCCGTCGGCCTAATGTGAACGCCGGCCGGCGATCCATCTCCCTACATTAATCTACACTATCTAATTAATAAGGTGGGAGATCAAGGGCTCCGACCTTGAGGAACGTCCAGCCAGCCGCCCGTTTGGCCATGGACTTGCTCTTCCTTCGCCACGACCGGGGCCAGCGACGGACTAGCTGGCTCCTCCTCCTCTCTTCTTTAGTCGCTACGAAACACGTAGCACCGCCGGCGTTGTACCAAAATTGGCCGCACATAGGCGTCGCCGCCGGCGGGGATAGGGCATCAGTTGGAGCCTCCTGCTCCTGCCGCCTTGGCGGCATCGGCTTTGGCGGCGGCCACAACATCGCGTTGCCGCTTGCGCCTGGCTGCGCGTCTGGCTGTCTCCGCCGCGCGACGTGTTTGCTCCATCTCGGCCTCCTCTGCCGCGTCTGCGACGGCGCGCGCAGCGGACATGGCCTCCTCTGCGACGGCGCGCGCAGCGGACATGGCTTCCTCCTCGGGGTCGTAGACGTCCCCGTAGGCATCCTGCAGAGCCCTCCTCGCCTGATCCGGCAGCTGCGGCCACGGCGGCTGCGGAATCATTCCGGCCCACGCCGGGCGGCGGGAGAAACTGCCGCGGTGGCGCCCTCGCGCGCTCTGACGCGCGCGCTCGACCTGGTCGACTAGATGTTGCGGCGGCGGATCCATGCCAGAGAGTGGAGGTGGTGGCCGCCGTGGTTGGGGGAGGAGAGCTAGGGTTTGTGCTCTTGGCCTCGGCCGGCCGGAGCACATTTAAAGAGCTCCACCGCTCCACTGCTCCACCGCCCACAGTTAATGTGGGGTAGGTGACCGTTGTATCACACTGACACGGGGGCCAAGCGCGGGCCAGGGGCGGACTAGGGCAGGACACAAAAGCGCTCCGCTCGCGTCCGCGGCCGACGCATCGGTGGCCCAAATTTGGTCCAAGAATGGGTCAGGGCGGACCAAAAAACGGACCGCGGTCCGTTTGCGTCGCCCCGTTGGGCCGTGTTTTTGGCCCTCGCGGACACGAACGGATGCGCGCGGACTCGATGGGTCGCCCCGTTGGAGTCATCCTTAGACCCTGTTTTGGCTCTGTTGTTTTGGGTGCGTCTTATTCATTGAAATCGGGGGAGAGACCCCTTTAATCTTAAAAAAAGAAAAGTTTACTATCTCTAGAAAAAATTAGTACATGTGGTAGTTTAGAGTCGTAAAATGTTGAGAAATACATGTTGAAAATTGAGAAATACATGTTGAGACCGGAATTGCCAGGTAAAACCTGATGCCCCAAATTACAGACGACCATTTCCGTGTGAGACCCGTCAAAAAAAAATCTGTGTGAGAGATGCGTCTGCGCCCTGCGGGCCTTCTTGGCAGAGAGACAAGCTCCGAAATAAACAACGGTGCACTTGGTACGCGTATCACCCCGAAGCATCACATCACAGAATCGGACCCGTCCGGCCGGCCGTCCGTCAATTACTAATCCGCAACTGGAAACAAAAGCTGTGCGCGCCGGACGGATCACGAGGGGAGTCGAGAGAGAAAAACACGACACGGGTACAGGAAGGGTGATGCGAAGGGGTAGCAATAATGTGGGATGGGCTGCGTGACAGGTAGAAGTCGCCGTCCTGCGCCGGGCGCCGTGCCTGCTGACATCACCCGCCCTCACGCCTCGCGCCCCCGCACTGCCGCCAGTGTGATCCCGCTCAGTTGCTCGCTTTCCCCGGAGCCCCACCGGCCCTCCGAATCACAAGCGCTGCTATTACCGGCGAGACCAAGCCGCAGGGCGCTAGCCTGCTACGAGTTAGAACCGTAGAAGTAGAAGCCGAGCAAGCAGCGAGTTGGCACCTCCACCTACCTAATCCATAGGCGTGGTACAGGAAAATGGGAGTAGCAGTAGCGTAGTACCGCGGCTCCTACCACCACCACCGAGCTGCTGCAGCTACCTGCCTGCAGGTCTCTATCTACCCACTCCACCTGCGGCTTTCATTCGCTCCCTCCCTGCGCTTCACTCTCCTCCCTCGCCTAGCTCGGTTCTCCCTTTCTCCCCAGGTGAGAGCGAAACACGCTCTATTCCTTTTTCTTCTTGCCGCGCAGTGGCGGCTCTTCGTTGCTTGTGCTGATCTGCGTATGTTCTTCTTGCTGTCCCAGGGAGGTGGCGGATCTGCGGTTGCGTGATCCCCGACTCGAATCTTGGTGATTTGGGGGCTGTTCTGCAACTGATTGCTGTTACTCTCTGCTCCTACCTCTGCCCGGTATGCTCACTCTACCTTGGCTGCAAATACGTGCAGCGAGTTGATTCGATTGCTAGTTTTTCCTTTGATTTTGGGTAATGTGGGTTGACTCGGTTCTCTGCGACTAGTGAGCGTGAATAGTTTAGTGGGTTTCTGTTGGGGTTTAATGCTCCATCCCACATTGTAGCTTCTTCATCCCCCCTTTCTGGAGAGGTGATGCAGTCTGTGGGCGAGTCTGGAAAGAGGGAATACCTCAATGGAACATAGTTCATGTTTTTTTTTTGTGAGAACTAGTTCATGGTAAATTTGAGCTGCAGTTTATTCCGTCTTTCCTATTCAGAGTCCGGTAGGATGATCCTTCAATCATCTAAATAAAATCCATCTATGCTATTTTCTTGTACGACTACAGTTTTACAGTTTCATGGGTCTTTGCTGGTAGTCAGACTTGCATGTTCAGAGAGGCTCACATGATTTTTTTTCCAGTCGTTTAAATCACCCCTAAAGATTATTAAATGGAGAATCTGTTCACTTTTTCTTGAGGGAAACGGGAAAAGATGATAGATTGTCGATTTAATACTTGTACCTTTGACTGAATTATTGAAGGCTGGCTAGACCCCGTGCGTTGTACTTGTGCATACTAATTTTTATGTAGAAGCTAGCACGGTTGCACTTATTTATGGATAGATTCGGGCCAACCTCCGCACTTGATGGTCCTTTTTCTTTGTTTTCTTTTTTGTATGCAAGATTGTTGACATATCCAATTAGAACATTATAATGTCAAAAATTGTCCCGACCAGCTGAGGACATATAGACACATCATAGATCATAAATCCAGGACCCGGGAGACAAAATGATGTGATCATCCACCGACAGATTCATGTCCCTTAACTAAGATAAGAACATATACAGTGTGCGTACAGCAGTACTGCGTGCTATTTAATTGCTGACCACTAATCCAAGTAGTTTGTATTTTGGCTGGCAGAAATAAAAAAATAGATAACGTGATAGCTTATCCTGCTTGTATTGAATTGAATTCCAGGATTTAAGGATTGTAATCACTGAATCTTTATCTGCTGAAATTTTCAGGATATCTGACCGAATCAAGTGATAATATATCCTGTTGTGCATACACGGGATAATTTGAAAAGGCGTGCTTGTTATGTTAAACCATCACAAATATGGCGACAAAAGGGCAGTTTGGTAGAGAAAGGAACTTGAAGACCATCAAGTCGTGAAGGACGACAAAGGGGAAATTGCCAACCAGAACAATTTGTACAAGTGCCAAAGGTCTCAGCAGCCAGTGGAAACATTGACGTAAAATTTGAAGATAGAATCAGAGTTGTGAAGAATGATAAGATTCGAAGGCAGCGAGAACCTCAGTATGTAGAAGAGGGTGCAGCCTTGAAGAGCTCAAAACCATGGCCTGCACGAAAGGCCACTGCTGTTGATGAACTTGTCAAGCATATGTCCAAAGTTCCTTCATATTTACAGCATAAAGAGACAGCCCACCATCTTCAGGACAAGGCACTGAATGTTGGGGTTCTTGAGTGGGGCCTTCTTGCAAGGTGGTCTCACGAGCAAAAGCGTGACCTCACTAGCAGCCATGGGGCATCTCCATCTGATACCAGTAGATCTGTTCTGTTCTCTTCTCCATCCAATTCTTCCGCAAGCCCCAGTAGCAAATCTCTTGATAGCAATCAATCTCCTCCACTGAATGACCATCAGCATCGTTCTATGAGGTCTCATCAAAGTAGTCCTGTGGATAAACACCATGAGAAGACCTATTCACCTAGCCCGAATTCCGCAGTACTGAGCTTGTTGCCAGGTCATGGCAAGTACCCGTCAGCGGAGAACAATGGTAACTATGGTGGCTTAAATCTCAGCAAGTTGTGTCTACCCTCAGACTCTATGCTCGCTGCCTCTGGGAGTTGCACGCCACATGAAATGGTTGATGATGACGTTACCACGAGGAAGATAGAGGAGGTTGTTCATCACTGTTCACGCAGGCTTTTTACAGACGATGATAACATTGGGCGAAATTTCTTCACATCCCATAACAATGATTCCATGTGCAATGCCCCCAACAGAGCAGTGACATCAGTGGTCTAATATCTAGTGCTGTGATGGAAACAGAAAGAAATAGCAGTAGGTCACCTGTTGGTTTCTTGGAGGATATTGGTCAATACCCTGAATTTCCTCGAATTCCACACTCGTGTCCACTTCCCATCATGGATTCAGCTGAAGAGCCTGCCACCAGTAGCACTACAGCTAGAGTTGATTTTGGTAGTGCATCTGTAACAAGAGGTGAAAACTGTAACCAACACAAATCTGACATCAGTGTCGCTAAGAATCTGCCCAAAATTAGCTCAAAGTTTTGTGATATGGATGTGTTGCCTGATCGTCATCTTGTTTCTGGGCTGAATAGAGTGAGCCGATGCTCTAGCCTGAAGGAAGCACCATCTCCTCGACGGCCTGACGCTTCTGTGGATAAGATTAACGAGGACAAACGATCAAGCAGCAAAGGCAGGCGCAGCCCATTGAGGAGAATGTTAGATCCATTGTTAAAGTCTAGGCAAACGTCCACTTCTGTGCCAGTTCAACCTTCATTTGTTCCAAAGTGTCATCTGCCAAGCAATACCAATAAGCAATCTCTTAACTTGGAAGGATCTGGGTCAAAAAATGTTCACCGTCGGTCAGTTGATGCAGTAGTCAATTCAAATAACCATGCTGAAGCAAACATAAACCAGCCTCCTCGTGTGTTATTGAACAGTGAAAGGTACCTCCAGCAACAAAGGGATTCAAGAACAACAAGGCAAGCGCTTCTGCAGCTAGCATGGAAAAATGGGTTACCTCTATTCATGCTTTCTTTTGGTGATTCTGATATCCTGGCGGCCACAGTGAGAAGGAATGGAGTCTCTGATAAGGTTGATCTAGAAAGCGCATATAGTTTATTTACTGTTGAAGAACCCAAGAAGAAAAGTGGAGCTTGGATCACATCAGGTAATAAGAACAAGAAACATCAACTGGTATCGAGTATTGTTGGGGAATTGAGGATCTCACGCCGAAAATCAAGATGCTTCCACACAAAAGATTTTCATGTGCACAGGGAATTTGTGCTGGTTGGTTCTGAACTGCTACCAGCACCTGCAGAATCAGGTGATTCACACGTTAGCAGAGAGATTGGGGCTTTTATCAGCACAGTGCCTCAGATAGCAGAAACTCGTCATCAACCATCTTCACAGAATTCAAGCCGAACTAGCTCAGCAACAACTGGCTGCTCTTGCCCTCCTCTGGGAAACTTCCACCCTAACATGGCAAATACTAATTCTGCTGCAGCCAGTGTCATCGCCATACTACCTAATGGCTTTCACGGCGCATCAACTTCTGGGCAACCTTTACCTCTGATGGAGAGGTGGAGATCAGGAGGATCATGTGACTGTGGCGGGTGGGATGAAGGTTGCATGTTGAGTGTCCTCACTGACAACACCAAAGAAAACAAAGGTTGTAAGTTTATTCAGGAGAACCCGATGCAGGATGGCAGTCATCGATTCGACTTGCTCACTCAGGTGTGTGCTTGTACTTCCCTACTCTTGTTTGCTTGGAGGATATATCTATCAGTCACGGCAGAACAAATCGACCGGCGCTTGATGTACTCTTACCTTTGTTTGCAGGGTCGATCGCGGAAGATAGGCATGCCTTCAGTATGGTTTCGTTCAAAGAAGGGTTGTATGCAGTCGAGTTCAGTTCATCCATTGCTTTACTCCAGGCTTTTGCGATGTGTATAGTGATGCTTCACGGCAAGTGCCCTGTCAGGACGCAGGGTGATATGCCTGGTCGCAAGAACACACACTCCTTGCAGATCATAAGCTCAAGGCTATGGCAGCCAGCCAGGGTAGAGCTCGGCCCAGCTATGTGCCGCAGCAGCCGCCTCTATCTCCTGTAGGGCGAGCCTAGCTTGTCGCGATAAAAATGCATGTTTTTTCTTTTGCCCTTTGTCTTGTAATCTAAGTAGTGCTGTTGGGCCAATATATAATGGTCCTTGTGTGATTCACACATCGCCAAGTAAATGGATCTTATGTAACTGGCTTTAGGGGCGGAAACCCCGTTTGGAGCTCGGGCAGTGCTAGGTTGTACATGTAAACTGTGACTATGTGATGCTGCTGCAAGGCTCATCTCAGTGTTTATTACCCCTTTAATATGCTGTCATCTGTGTGACTGTCAGTGAATTCCATGCAGAAACGCTGGATCTTACTACATTTCTTCTAGAGAAATGTTGTTCGCTGCTCTGTTAACACTTTGTGATTGCCTGTGCGAGTCAGTTGTCAACACTTCGTAGTACATTCCGACATCGTGTGTCAGTCAATCCGATGCCGAAAATGGTATTACTTACCTTGTTTACACTTTTCTCCACACGAAGCTTTTGGCTGCAGTTTCATCTAGCTCTGCTCTCGTCTGTCAAGTGTCAAACACTTTCTAGTAAATTAAGCTGAACTGAAGTCCTTGTGGCGTCATTATGGGCTCTTCAGAAAGATCCAGCTGAGTAAGACAAGTTGATGTGTAGTATGTGACCAAGCAGAACTGGGAGTTCCTTTCAAATTTACATTGATACTCATTACAATACAGCTGCTGTAATTAGATGAGTATACATCTACTAATCCGAACTGCTACTCGCTACTAGCTCACTCCTGACCCAATTTCTAGCTGAGGATTTATCCACACCTCGAAAAGGAAAAAGAAGAAAGAAAATTCTCACTTGAAGAAGCGTATTTACAAGATCTTACCGACGAGAGTAGTTTATGGCGACGGAAACCTCTACGTACTTCTCGGAATAACACTGTACTACTATGTGTGAATGAATGATCATCTCGCGATTAGCAGCGTTTCGGATTCGTCCAAGTTGACCGCGGCGACCTGCGAGGGCCCAACGCGTACAGCCACGACGGCCGGTATCCTCAACGGCGGCGGCCTGGGTGCCTTGACGACGACGGCGGCGGCAGCATCCTGCTGCTGCGCCTCCTTGCCCTCCCTGAGGTCGCTGGGCGGGAGGAAGCAGTCCATGGACAAACCCCATATATTGAAGTCCACCTCCTCGATGCTCCACGTCTCCTCCATGCGCGTCCTGGTGTTTCCGCCGCCCTGGCCATCCTGCGTGTCCCCGAAGCGCACGAGCGAGACGGCGGTGCGTCCCGCGTGGGCGATGTTGACGCCGTCGACGGCGCGGTAGTCGCCGAGGCGCGACTCCATGGTGGTCTCCCAGAAGACGGAGCCGGCGCCGTGCGACTTGATCTGCAGCAGGTGCGAGTCCTCCAGCTGCACCAGCAGCCCCGTGCGCTGGCTGAAGTAGCCCCACACGGTGTGGCGGATGATCTCGACGCTGCTGCTGTTGCGCGCGCGCAGGCTGGACGCCTCGGCCTCCACCTTGAGCACGAAGCAGTCCTCGCCGTCGATGCTGCGCTCGCCGATGCACACCGAGTCCTCCGCGAACAGGCTCGCCGTCAGCATCGGGTCCAGACCCTGTGAAGAAACAGACGTCAGCTTTCACGTCATGATCCATGCATGTGTGAACGAACTTGAGCGTGCGAGCTAAGAGTTGACTGGACGGTCAAAATTAACATGTTTAACGGCTCGGTGGAGCTCGGATTAGTTTTAGTTGGTGCGGCGCGATTACCGGGGAGAGTTGGCCGGGTGGAGAAATGAGAAATTGCACCAACCGATTTTGATGACGGCCGGGGTGATGTATGTCCATGTGGTGCGTCCGCGTTTGTAGCAGCGCACATGGGCGCACGTTGGCCCCGCAATCGCGCCGCATCTCCCTCGGCGTTTAATCGAGCGTAATCTAGTATGGCTCCGTCATGGATGATCGACAGGATACCGCCACCACGGCAATGATGAAGGAAATCCGAATCTACGTCTACGTACGTACCGGCGAGATACCTGGATCTTATCCCCGACAGACATTGCCCTGGACCTTGACCGCTCAATCGTGCCAAGAAGGCGTAATTATGTCTCCGGGCCGTCGGGGAAGGAATTAACGCCCCTTTTGTCTCACCGACAGCCCTGCCTGATCAACGTCCCTCTACGCACAGTCGACGCCACGGCTCACCTTACCTACTCATGATAATGGTGTTGTACCCGGCGTACGGCTAGCTTTGCTCCCAACATTACCACGCCGGTTGGGCCACTGTAGAATTGGTAATGTCCATGTTAAGTTAAGAAGCAGACTATAAGGTGTAGCACCACTGAGGCAACCACTAATTAAGAGCCACCGATGGGCTCTGTTCCTGTTCGTACGTCCGACCACCAGCAACGTCAGCCTCGCATCAGCCTTTGTTGCGTTAAGCTAATCTGTTTTCTTTCAGAATCGTAGGCTCCATCGTCTGTAGGTTGTGGCGTTAAGCTTAATTTTACTCTCCTAGCTAAGCTAGTATCTGGGAACTGGGAAGAGTTCATTGTGTTCAGTAAACATGCTACGGCACCGCGCAGCCTAGTTTAACGTCTTACGATTACGATACTGTACGCGTACGTACGGGGAGTACCAGAAAACACGTTCACGGTACGCCTATACGTTGCGCGCGTACGTACGGTAAAAAGTACGGAGTACTACGCACCTGGAGCGACCGTCGGAGCGGGCGCGGCGGGCCACGGGAGGCGTGGGACTGCTGCCACGGGGTCTGCCGCCAGGCCACCTTGCCGTCGCTGCCGGCGCTGATCTTGCACCCGGACACCACCAGCTCCAGGCACCACAGCTCCGGCTTCTTCTGCCACAGCACGAACCCGCCGATCTCGCCGCCACCGGGGCCGCCTTTCCCGCCCTTCTTCCCGGTGCGGTGGCCGCCGCCATTGCCGCCGGCGTCGCCGTCGTTGGTGTTGAGCTCCGCCGCCGTCATCCGCACCTTCCCCATCGCGTACATGCTCGTCACCTTGTTCAGAGCCCACTCCCCGCCCGACGCCGCGATGTACTGCTGCACTATGTACTTGGCCGACGACGATTCCTGCCAATCCAATCCAATCACACGTTGTTAGAACCAACCAATCTGCTAATTAAAAGCCTCGAGAGGAAAAAACATCGATCGATGAGGACGTACGATGGGATCGCCCTTGAGCTGCTCGCACAGCACGGAGGACGGCGACTGCTTGGCGTGGCTGACGGGCAGCGGGATGAGCGGCGCGCCGATGACGCCGAGCATGAGCTGCAGCTCGCCGCGGCTCATGGAGCACGGCTCGCCGGCGCCGGAGCGGTCCGCCGCGGCGCCGTGCGACCGCATCCACGCCTTGACGCCGGTGCAGCTGAACTTGGAGCCGCGGGAGCCGGCGCCGCCGGAGAACATCTCCTCGGGGATGGGTACCTCCAGCACCGTGTCCAGCGCGTCATCACGCTCCAGGTTGGGGCACAATTTCCTCATGGGAATCGAGCTTGACAGAGGGGCGCTCTCCCACAGCGCAATCCTCGAGCTCGCTCTGCTTCTGCTTCCTCGATGCGGTGCGATGCGCCGTGTAGCTCTGCCTCTGTACGCCCAAGTGTTGATTAGCTAGAGCGCAATAAGGAAGCCTCTCCGTTTTGTTTGGGGCTATGCGCCTCCCCTCCCTCGGTCTCGGTGGTCTTGTACCGGTTTTTCGTGGGAGCTGGCAGCTGGGCCCCCGCCCCGGATTTGCTTGCCATTTTCATTATCTTTTGCCAAAAGTTTGGTCGTGGCCGCACGCACTGGGCTATCTTGTTTAACGATTTCTTTTTCTATATTTTCCTTGTGCGTCAACGAAATTATACATTTCCCTTTTCGAGTTCCAACCTCGCCCGCTTCGGTCCAGTGTTCCCACAGACAGACATAGATAGCACACTTCCTTGGGGAACGCGCATGTCTTAGGATTCTTCCAAAACCAGATTTTGCCTAATATATACTCCGACCGTGTATGTTTTACTTTGCCAACTCATACTTGTATAGTACTCCCTCCGTTTTAAAATAGATGACTTCTATTTATCTACATACGGATGTATCTAGACTTGTTACACATCTAGATATATCCACATGTAGACAAATGGAAGTCATCTAATTTGAAACGGAGGGAGTAGTATATATAGTCAAGAACCATATCGTTGAGGCAGACTCCCGTTTCAAAAAGAAGAAGAATTTCACAGCAGACTGAACTTGAAATGCTCACCAAGTACATCCACTGTGAATTGGACATGATAACTTGCGTGCAAGCGGATCATGCCTCCGGCCACTCTGCTGACGATGAACAGCGCATACTCTTGTATGGCTCAATTTGAGGTTAGCATCAATTCCCAAGACTCAAGATCACAAAGCAAGCAAGCAAGCGATCATCCTCCCTAACGGTTTCTTCCCCGCTCAACCATGGCCATTCGCCATCGCGCGCACTGTGCTACTGCCCAAGTACGCTACGATCGAGTGGCTAGCTAGACCTCTGAACTGCACAAGCTGTTCCTTCCCGGTTTCCTCCACCCACCGCGATGTACGACCACGCAATCAGCCTGTCGATCATCCCCAATAATCACGGCCGAGTCCCTTTCCATAACTGGTAGCCCTGCCTACGTGACCAGTACCATATACCAGCTTCGAAAAAGGTTTAATGCAGCTACTAGTAAGCACGACTAGGATCGATTTAGGACTCTGTTTGACACTCCAATCGTCTTGGGGGATGGCTGGTAGTTAGGTTGCCCCCAATGATGATGATCCACGCTTGGCGATTCGATCACACGGACGGACGGATGATGCGACGGAGTTTCCACCGCGCCGGTGGTTGGGACGGCTGGCCTCGGGCGCCATTCGCGGCGCGGCGCGGGACAGCTAATGATTCAGGGTGTGCCAGTATAGTACTGGCGCCCGAGCTGGGTTTAATATTGTATTGGCGTTCGTGTGGGCTGGAGATCTTGTCTCTTCCGACGTGCCAACCAGGTTCTTCTTGCTGCTGCCGCGAGCTGCCAACGGCCATGGCCAGCACCACTCTGTCGCTGTCATCGACTCAACAGCGGCTGGCTGAGACACAGGTGCTCGACATGGGAGGAGGGGGAAGATCCACGGATCAATCAAGGCGTCAAACCCAAGGATCATTTAGCTGCGCGATTCGATTTGATCCGGCCGCACGCACACCATGCCGCCTATATTTTCTAATCGGATCGCGGGATCCCAATCATCATCAGCGAATCGATGATTGATTACCACGACCTACCTAGATTTTACACGCACGTAGTCGTAGTGTAGCGGATAAGGGATGTGCAAGGATTGACAGAGCATTACGGAAAGTAATTTAGTAGTGGGTCTAACTTAATTACGCAGCTTGTGTGAGTGCCGAGCCACGTAACACGTTGCCGCCTGATTACGGGCCGGCCGGCCGTCCTCTCTTTGCGTACGTACGTGATGCCGCCATTGCCGCCGGCGGCCACTTTCACGACTGGTGAGCCTGGTTTGCTGGTGGCGTCGTCGGTTGCTGCTCGCTATAGGGACGGGGACACTGTTTGTCCGACGTGGTATCCCCACCAACCTGACAAGGCCGGCGATCGGAGTCCGGCCGGTGAGCGGCCTGCGCCTTTCATGCTATAAAACTCGAGTTCTAATCAATTTAGCCGGCCACTGTTCGCTAATTTGGCGCCACGGCCCGACACCGCCATTCTTCTCGGACGTACTACGTTCTTACTGCTCTCCTTTTTGTGCCCACAGTAGCTAGCTAACTGGTGTGTACGTGTAGTGGTTGTTCCGGTGATCACGTCCGGTAGCTTGAAAATCAGCCTCTTTGCATGCACGTTACCGACAATGCACCCTTCGATTCAGACATGTCAATCATCGATGCCAAGGTACTGATAAGACTCGAGATTTTTATTTCTCGTCTTGGGGAAAAAAGTCAAGAGGAGTTTGTTTTTGAACCGAGGGCCGGCGAGCTGGCCGGAGTTAGGCGGGTCGCAGGAGACCGGATCCATGGCATGAGAAGCTGTAAAAGGTCAATGAGAAAACAACCTTTTTTTTATTTTTTGCGGGAGACACAAAGTCCAGATCCAGCTTAAAGGGGGCGGATCGGGTCTACGCAAGAGAACAAGAACACTCCTCGTCAGCGCCTCTTCTCGCGCCCCTGTTAGCCAGGTCTTCCGGTATGAACGATCTTGGGCCGCCTCTGCTGCGTATCGGGCCGAGATTCAGGCCGTGTGGTCCAGGCCGCAGAACCGGGGGAGGCCCTGCGCTGCTCGCCGACTCTGCTGCGCCCTCAAATGGGCCCGTGCGGCCTCGAAGAAGTGGGCGCGTGATCGCAAGCGTCCAGCGGAGGTCGTCTCCAATTGCCGCCGGGTGATTGAACTTTTGGACTTGGTGGAGGAGCTGCGGGTTCTGCTCGAGCCTGAACGGATGCTGCGTGACATGGTGAGGTCGCGCCTCTCGACGGCATACCGCGACTTGGGGACCTACTGGCGGCAACGTTTCACCTACCGATTGTGTAAGTTTGGTGAAGACAACTCCAAGTTCTTTCATTCTTGCGCCTCAGCCCGTCTCCGCTCCAACCAAATACAAGTTCTGCACCACGAGGGGCGGATGTTGTTTAACCATGCAGACAAAGCGGACGTGTTGCATCGCTTCTACTCCGCCCTCCTCGGCACTACATCGTCTCCCACCTGGAGGTTCGACCTTCGAAGGGTGCTCCCTCCTGTGCCCGGGCTTTCTGCGCTGGAGGTGCCCTTCACCGAGCAGGAGGCCAAGGACGCTCTTTGGGCGATGAGGGTGGACAGCAGCCCTGGGCCCGACGGGTTCGGTCCCGCCTTCTTCCGCACATTCTGGGGCATGCTCAAGGGCGATGTGATGGAGTTTCTTCGTGACTTCCATGTCGGTGCCGCCCCCCTGGATGGGGTTAATCGTGCCCTCGTCGCGTTGCTTCCGAAGAAGGCAGATGTTCTCACCGCTGACGGTTTTCGACCCATCTCTCTCCAGAACTGCATTATGAAGCTGGTCACCCGTATCTTGACCACGCGGCTCCAGCCTTTCGTCGAGCGCCTCATTGCATTCGAGCAGTCCGGTTTTGTCAAGGGGCGTAACATCACCGACAACTTCCTGTACGCCGCTGATCTAGTCCAGAGCTGCCATGTACGCAAGGTGCCTGCGGTTGTTCTGAAGCTCGACTTCCGGAAAGCATTTGACTCGGTGAATTGGGAGGCGCTGGATGCAGTCCTCGAGTCGCGCGGTTTTGGCTCTGTCTTTCGGGGGTGGATCTCTGCTGCCCTCTCCTCCGGAAGAACCTCGATTCTGCTGAACGGGGTCCCCGGCAGATGGATACAGTGCAAGAGAGGCTTGCGGCAGGGCGACCCCATCTCCCCGTACCTGTTCCTCATTCTTGGCGAGCTTCTCCACCTTATGGTGGTAGGTGGCGCCGGGGGCGATCGACTGTTGCACCCCTTGGATGATGATCTCCCGTGCCCTGTGGTTCAGTACGCGGATGACACCCTGCTCATATTGCGAGCGGATCGGGAGCAGCTGGTCCTCTTGCACGATATTTTGGACTCCTTCTCACTGGCTACAGGCTTGGAAATCAACTACCACAAAAGTACCTTTGTCCCCATTCAGGTCCCCCCCCGACCGTGCCGCTGAGCTTGCTTCTGTCCTTGGGTGCCCCACTGCCTCATTCCCACAGACATACTTGGGGCTCCCCCTCTCTGAGTGCAAGCTTCCTGCCTCGGCCCTGGAGTACCTCGCCACTACGGTTTCCAACCGCATTCCCAGCTGGCGGACGTCGCTCATCCCCATTGGCGGGCGTGTCACGCTAGCCTCGTCGGTTCTCTCGGCACTCCCCATGTTTGCTATGTCGGTACTCCCCCTCTCTAAGGGGACCCTCGCCAAGATCGATAGGCCACGCCGTGCGCTGGTTTGGGCCGCTGCCGCCGAGTGCTCCGGCGGTGATTGCCAGGTTGCGTGGGACTTCGTCTGCCGGCTACGCTCGGAGGGCGGGCTCGGGGTCGTGGACTTGGAGCTCCAGAACAAGTGCCTGCTTCTGAAGATGGTCCACTCTCTGTTCTCGGGGCGAGACACACCCTGGACGAGGTGGGTGCGGCGCTCGTATTTTGGTCCGGATCCCGCTCCTGCGACCCCCTCCTGGCGTCACTTCCGGTCACTCATACCCCTGTACCGCTCCCTCACCACGGTGGTTCCAGGCGACGGTGTGACAGTCTCCCTGTGGCACGACTCCTGGACCTCGCTGGGAGCTCTCGCCTCCGCCCTTCCCGCTGCCTACTCGCATTGCTGCGACCCTGACGCCACGATTGAGGTGACTCTGCGGGAGGGCGAGCCCCGCGTTCCTCTTCAGCCCCGCGTCTCCGAGCAGGCCGCGGCGGAGATGGCCTTCCTGGATGCCTCGCTTCGCCGACTTACGCTGTCAGGCTCGCACGACATGCGTTCAGTTTCTGTGGGGGGGGGTCCTCCTCCTTCCGGACGGGCGAGGTCTATCGCGCCATGCACAGCTCCGGTTGTGTGGTCCCTCTGCAGGAAGCCAACTGGGATTGTTTTGCTCCCCCAAAAGTTCGCATCTTCTTCTGGATCCTCCGTCACCGGAAAACGCGGACTCGAGCGCACCTTTTCCGCCTTGGGATTGCGCCCAACCCCCACTGCCCATTCTGTCCAGGCTGCCCTGAAGACCTGTCGCACCTGTTCTTTAGGTGCCCCCGTCTTGTGCCGCTGTGGGCTCGCTTGTCGCCTTCGTTCCGCCCCATTGGGGATGACGTTGTCCGCCTCTTTGGCAACCTCTCTGCCGGCCTTCCCCGATGCACGCGACCGTCGTCAACACCGTGTCGCTCGCGGTTCTTTGGTCGATCTGGAAAGCGCGCAACCGCAAGGTTTTCGAGGGCGAGCTCCTCTCCACCACGCGGATCCTCGCCATGGTCGCCGACCATCTTCAGCTTTGGACGTGCCGCGCCCCACGCCGCCTGCCCCTCGACGATCTGCGTGTGTGGTGCGAGACCGTCTTACGTTAGGTGTTTTCTAGGTGTGTCGCTACCCCTCTCTCCTCCCCCCTGTAATGCTTCCGTGCTGTGTGTGAAAAACCCCCCCGTGTGGGGCCCCTCCCTTGTACCGCTATATTGATTTTAATGGAAAAATGTTCAGGTGGGCGATCGCCCCCCGTTGCGCTTTCCAAAAAAAAAAACAAGAACACTCGAGCTAGCATCAACCCAATTTGGCATGTTACTTGCATCAATCGGTCCCAAGCTTGTAGTAGCACTGCAACAGCAAGTAGGCAGGGAGGCACCTCGTAGTAGTAGGTCTAGTAGTCCTTGGTGGCAGTCCACATCGATCAGTTGCCCAAGAGACGTCGGTATAGAGCGTTTTTTCGCCGCACTGTCCTGGCCTGGTGCGCGCAACCTCGGCCTCCCGTCTCGACTCGCACGTTAGTTTTGCCCGGTTGGTGCGCAGGCCGGCGGCCGAGTGCTGCATGCGCGGCCATGGATGAGGCGTGCTGGTCGATGACTTGCTTTTTCAGTTGTATAAAGCGATGACATCTTCGTCTTCACCTATAGCTAGCTAGTGCGCGAGCTCGATCGAACGGGAGACTGACGACGACGTTTGTTTCGTCATCGCCATCTGCAAGCGAAACGATCGAGCTGGGAATGCACTCAGAGCATCTCCACCGGCCCCACTTTAGAAGTTGGGGCATGCTGAGTTGTTAGCATAAAACCGCGACTTTGGCGCTTCAATTGCGAAAAACCGCGACAATGGTGTGGGATCGCGTATAACCGCAACTCTGGTGGTAAGCGTTCGCAATTTTCAAACATTCATCTCTAAACGCGAATTGACACCGATACTGACTAGGGGGTCCCACCTGTCGCGCCGATGTGGCAAGTTGACCGGGAGGCAGTTGAGGCCCGTTGGGTCGCCGTTACGGGGAGGGCGGGCCCACCTGTCAGAACGTGCGGGGCCCACACAAAATCTGGCGTGGCATGGGAAGTCTCCACCTGTCAGGACCAATTTGCATATTTGCAGTGGGTCCCACTTGTCAGCGAATAAAAAAAAGAAATATCTGGGAAAAATCCCTTCTTCCCCAGTCCACCACTACAGCCTCTGCTAGCCGCCGGTACCCCTCCCCACCGCCGTCCCCGGTACCCCACCCCACCACCGCAGCCCCCTGCTTGCCGCCGGTACCTCCTCTACGCCGCGGCCGCCGCCGACGGCTGCGGGGGGGAAACACACGGCCCCTGCGCCTGACGGACGCCGATGGAGAGAGAGGGGCTCGTCCGCGCAGGCCAGCCGGAGTCCATAGGCGGGCGTCGTGGCTGCTGCGGTGCAGGCGCGCGGGCTCGTCCGCGCTGGAGTCCTCTACCTCGCCGCCTCCATGCTCGTCCGCGCCGCCGCGCTCCCAGCCGCGTCGAGCCACCACGGGATGGAGGAGTACCCCGACGAGCCACTGCTCGTTCTCTCCGTCGTGGTGCGGAGCTGCGGCGCCCATGTGCCGTTCTGGGTGGCGGCGGCCCGAGAGGCAGGGCGGCGGCCATGGAGGCGAGCATGGCGGCGGCGTCGCGGTAGGTGGGGGGGAGGGCTGCGCTCGCCCGGTCGGTGACGGAGTGCGCGCCATCGCGTCTGTGCCGATGACGCTCTCGAGAATGAGGTTCGCGGCGACGACGAAGGCCGCGACGTCGCCGAGCTCGACGCGGAGACTCCGGCGGAGAGGCGTGCTAGCTAGCTAGCAAGCTGCACGTGCGTGCGCGCTCGCCGGCCGGGCTAGCTAGCTAGCTGCGCCTGCGTGCGTCTCGGTCGAGGACGGGCGCACTCGCGCCGGCCGGCGGCCTGCTGCTGCTCTTGTTTTTGCCTTTAAAAAAAATGAGGTATAATATTTTTAATTGCCCTGACAGGTGGGTCCCGCAGTTCTGACAGGTGGGCCCCCCTTCACCGTTAACGGCGAACCAACGGGTGTCAACTGCTGCCCAGCCAGCTTGCCACGTCAGTCCGACAGTTGGGCCCCACACGTGAGATTGCTTATCAATTTGTGTTTAACGAAAAATGTGTGTACATTGCGAACCCATGCCACCAAAGTTGCGGTTTTCCGTGATCCCACAGCATTGTCGCGGTTTTTCGCAATTGAAGCGTCAATGTCGCGGTTTTATGCTAACAACTCGGGCATGCTCAAGCACGCCGTCCGACAGCGGGGCTCAGCAGAACGGTCGGTTATGAAACATAATGGCTTCCGCGCCGGTGCACTAGACGGATTCACCTCTTTCCACTCACCGTGGTGCTGCCTGCCAATGCGTCACACCGGTATTGATGTCGGTGACGTATCGCCGGCTTCGACTGCGCGCCCCTCCTTTATAGTGTGGCGCCTAATCATCTGTCGGCCATTATACCCCCTCCAATTTGATCTCCTCGGCATCCGCTCCGGCTTCCTTCTCCCTCTGTCCCTCCCAAATGGCGCAGAACGATGAGGCCGGACTATCGATCAGCGACACCTACCAGGCCCACAAAATCGTCGTCGACGAGGCATGCCTGTTCAAACGGGACGATCTTTACGTACTGGTGGCCTACCCCCCTGCCGAAGGGGTGGCGGCTGAGCCCCGCTGGCCACCCCGTGTCACAGATGCGCAGCTGGAGGGCGTGCTTGCCAGGGCGCGCCAGCATGTCGCGGAGCCGTTGCCCCGGCCGAGCCGCCTCGCCAGGTCGCACCACGATGCGCTACTCCTCTCTGCGCTAACAAGGAGGAGCCCTGAGAGCAAGGGGCGCTGGAAACTCCCCGCCATCAGGAAGAGCCCGAAAGTAAGCGCCCCAATGTTGGCGCCGTCAAGGAGGAGCCCCAATCCTAGCTGGTGGGCGATCTCCCCCTCCCCCGATTAGCGTTTACTGTCGCCTCAGCGGGACATCGGCGGCGACCGGGACGCGCTTGGCTTCACCAAGACCCTCCTCTGTTCCACCTGCGACCCGTCGCCGCGCCACCCGCTCGACCCGCGGACGCCCTGGCCTTTACATAGCGTTGCACACGTCGATGGAGCGGGAGGGGCGCATGCCGAGGCGCAGCAGCAGCCACCTACCGTCATGAAGTCGGAGCTCATCGACGGCGTCGTGGAGCAGGAGGAGGCAGGGCCGTCACAGCAGCCGGAACCCTATGACGACAACGTCATCTGCATCTCCAACGATGACTAGAGACCGCCTAGGGTTTTGTTTAAACAAATTTATTTCAATTTGTGTAAAAAGAAGTCGAATTTTGAATGAAATTTGCAGATTTTGCTAATTTTCGCCAAGTTAAATTTTTGCCGCATTTTAGTTTGGGGTGTCGGTGTGGTTAGCACTCAAGAATTGGCCGGACAAGTATCCATCACCACCAAAACGGACATATTTCTAGGAGTGCCGGTGTCGACGCTCTAAGCGAGTAGTAACAACTAACAAGTGAACATGTCGCATGCGACCATGCATGTGAGATGCAACCAAATCGCCATGGAAAAAGGGTACGAGTGCACGATATGAATCGAGACGATTCAGGCTGCTAGCTACTCCCTCCGTTTTTTAATATAAGATGTTTTAGCTTTTGTCCATATGCACATGCACACAAATGTACGTAGACACATTTTTATGTACATGTTCACTCATTTTAGTGTGCATATAGACAACATGTGTACCACTTAAAACATATTATATTAAAAAACAGAGAGAGTAGCTAGCTATATCTCTCATGTGCAATCGGCTGCACAATCTGCGCCGGGGATTTAGTGATGCCCCGCCGAAAATAAATGTCGAACGTGCCGCAAATCGCTACTCCCCTGATCACTCGGCCGAAATTATTGTCTACAGTAGGAGACGGCAGTGCGATGACTTTCCGTATGCATGATCCCTAGCTATACGCTAGGTTAAATCTGCCGTGTGAAAGTACCATCTCGGCGAAAAGGTAAACGTACGTTCATATGCTGGTCCTTGCTTGTCGGGGAAAAGCCTCTCCTTGTTAATTCTCATGGTGGTGGAGCCGGCCGGCTGCTCATGATCGAGTACCGGACACCGGAATTAGCATGGTCAAATCAGCTCGTTTTCTGATGTCTTTGTGATGTTTTTTTTGTTAGTTGCGACGCTTTAATTATGAAATCTAGGACTTGCTAGATGTCGCATGATGCGCCCCAGCTAGTGCTTTTTAACTGTGAAATGTTTCTTTGGAACTTAAGACGTGGTGGGAGTAGTTGAATTCATAGTGTGGTCGAATCAAGCATTCTTTGACCGGATATTGGTGCCTAAGTAGTTTACTGAAAGGTCAGGTACAGAGACATAACGTGTATATCAATTGGAAGTTGCAAGAGACTTTTGGAAAACAATTGAAAATCTTGCAAGTCTACCCTAGGTTACTGTATTGTTCTTGTTTTCCTTTTTCTCCGAACAAGATAACAGGCAAAGACAGGCTAGGATTTGCTGCTGGTTGACATCCCACAGAAAGAAAAGGGCTTTGCTGGTTGACTAATTCCACACTGATATTTTCTCCCACCACCGACAGGAATGTGTCTTTGGCCGCATACTGGCATTGGCATGTCACAGTTTGGTATTGACATACTGTACATGACATGGCGTTTCCTAAGATGACGCGATAGAATCAAGGCGGCGATCGCTAAACTTGTTGGGTGAATCCGAACATTCTTAACAAGAGCGGACAAGTACAGCTAGAGTTTCCAAGATTCCGTTGAAGCTCTGCCGGTGATTCTTTGAAGATTCCGTTGCTACTGACGAGAGCGGACAAGTACAGCTAGAGTTTCGACAAGGGTATTTGCCGTGTGTGTCTCCGGTGAGGTGTCCGTGCTTCCCGATTGGCAGTAGACAGAAAATAATGCCATGCGTTTGGAAAGGAGCAGGACATGTACACCCTGTTGGGCTTTGTCGATGTAAAGCGTAGCACGCCAACGTGCGCGTATCGTCCGGGTTTCCTTCCTTGGAATGTCCACTTTGATAGGTGCTGTCTTCTGATTCCTTGGGGCTCCTGCTATGCGATGGTCTGTGAGAATAGAGTTTGCTAAACTCAAAACTGCACAACAAGATGGGCCTTCTTGGCCGAACAAAGTGTTCTTGTTCGAGCTGTTAGGCATGGGGGTTAATGCTTTGCTCCGGTTGGTGTTGGTATTGCCGAACGTGCAGAGATTGACAAGAATTCAACTCCGGATGGAGACACAAGGGTCAGCTATGAGGACGGGGTCCTGGCAGTCGTCAAGGATGAAGCAAAACCTCTTCGGTTGTCCGCTCTTAGGCTATGTTTGATTGCTGTCCAAAACAAAGCTCTACCAACTTTTTGGTTAGGCTCAAATTTTTACTTTTTTTCCTGCATGATGGTTGCCATATTTTTGGCATGTTCATGCCACCTTGTCCACTCTATGTCAACTTTTCAGCCAACATTGGTGGTCAAAATATATTTGGACGAACAAAATCTTGCTAAATTTTCGGCTAGACACTTTTGAGACAAACACACATGTGCGCTTAATTCTAGCCGCTTGCTCTATTCTCAGTCGAAATCGAGAACCATTTATACAATATCGAGAACCTTGCAAGATACAACGTTCGTTTGAACTCTGAGAACAAATACTACATTTTTCACAAGATGAACAAATTGTTACAACATAGTGATTACTTTTCTACGGATATGTATGAACAATTTGTAAAGTGATATGCGATTCTTAGTATACCGATATAAATACTACATTTCTTGCACTACATGAAAACTATCGTAATATCGTGAATTTCTATCTATATAAATTAATTTGTAGAATCGACTAAGAATTAGTTAACTCTCAATTGACTCGAAGGTAGACGTGTGTGCTCTCCATCGGATTGTGGCAATAAAATAGCAGGGCTCCAGCTGTTTTCGTCCAAAAAATAGTTCAGGTGGTGAAGAAGAAAATGTTTAGTTGACATTCTGATAGTACGTCAGAATAAACCTTATAAGCACAGCAGAAGAAGTAATACATGATTAGCATCATATGTTGATTTGGTATTACACTCAACGTGATCTAAATTTATTTTGAGACATAAATACTTAAGGTATCCATATTACATCACGATGCACCATCTACAAAAATATGGCACAGACTGGACCACACAGTCTAAAATCAATGAAAATGCCCCAGCAGCCCGCGTGGTCTGGAGATCGTTTGAGCAGGCCTGAGTTCTTTGGTCATGGACGAGCAAGAGGTTCTAATGACCAGGCCCATCGTCAATAAAAGAAAAAATACAAGGCCCATCCATTAATTACAAAAGGAAATAGAAAGTGGAAGAAGGCCTCTAATTCTCGGTAATCCATTTTGGCTAGCTGGATTAGATGCTCCTATTCTTCTCTCAAAAAAAAAATGCTCCTATTCTAGATAAACACATTTATAATGTCTAAAAAATTCGAAAAAAATCCGGTGTACATCCGGATATTTATGTTGATACATAAAGTTTCGTTGAATAAAAAGAATTTTTTATGCATTGTGCAAAAAAGATAAAAAATCTTGTAAGAAGTCATTTTGGAGCACCAAAATTTTCTTTTTTTACACGTAACACAAAAATTGTTTTTCGCAGAACTTTGTGTGCCAACATAAAATGTTCAGGTATGCACCTGATTTTTCTAACATTTTAAAATGCTTTTAAAATAAATTTCCTATAATGGGACTTGATGCTCCCATTAGCCAAAACACCATGTCTAACAAAATTAAGCATAATTCTTCTAACACTATTCTAAGTCTTGTGTAGTTTTTGTCCACAGCTGGAGCAAATTTCATGGAAAATCCAAAAGGAGGGTGCCCAACATCTACAACGATTATATCCATCATCATTTCGATGCAGAGGCCGTGACCTCATCCTCGTTTAAAAGTAAAAAAGAAATTACTTTGCTAGTGCCCGGATACGTGCAACAGCATATCTCTATGATCCAGGAAATATCTAATCTGGTGAGGTATATGCGAACGTGAATCAGGCAGAGGACAAGGCCGTGAACTTGTGAAGCGAACGACGACATCCTCACAATTCTTCCCCAATCCACACACTTGCCTCCCGCCCTCTCTCGAGCCACACAAACCGCAGCCCGGAACCAATGGATCGACAAAACAAGAAGCCGCCACCACGGTGCGCACCAACAGCCATCAGTCCGGCAGCAGCAGCAAAGCAATGGCCGCCGCGACCACCACCACGTCCCGCCCGCTTCTGATCTCCCGCCAGCAGGCGGCGGCCAGCTTCCTCCAATGCGGCCTCGCCAGGAGGCCCGGAAGCGGCCTCTTCGCCGGCCAGGCTTCGGCGTCGGCTCCGAGCGTGAGGTGCATGGCGGTCGTGGACGCGGCCTCGGCGCCGGTAGCGAAGCCTAGAACAAGGAGCAGCTACGATATCATCACTCTGACGACGTGGCTGCTGAAGCAAGAGCAAGCCGGGGTCATCGACGGCGAGATGACCATCGTGTTGGCCAGCATCGCCACGGCGTGCAAGCAGATTGGGTCACTAGTGCAGCGCGCGCCCATCTCCAACCTCACCGGCGTTCAGGGAGCCACCAACGTGCAGGGCGAGGACCAGAAGAAGCTCGACGTCATCTCCAACGAGGTATGTGTGTACTACGAATGGAGTAACTACCGTAGTAAACAAATTAACCAAAAGAAACCCCAAACCGATGTACCGTACGCGCGTGCGCGCAGGTGTTCTCGAACTGCCTGAGGTCGAGCGGGCGCACCGGCGTGATCGCGTCGGAGGAGGAGGACGTGCCGGTGGCGGTGGAGGAGAGCTACTCGGGCAACTACATCGTGGTGTTCGACCCGCTTGACGGCTCCTCCAACATCGACGCCGCCGTCTCCACCGGTTCCATCTTCGGAATCTACAGCCCCGCCGACGAGTGCCTCGCCGGCATCGGCGAAAACCCAACCGTACGTACTACTTGAATTAATATTCGTTCTACCTCCTTCCGCAGTCCGCACAGCTCGCTCCTGCGCTAACAGAAGGTCGTGCAGCTTGACGAGGTGACGCAGATGTGCGTGGTGAACGTGTGCCAGCCGGGGACCAACCTGCTGGCCGCCGGCTACTGCATGTACTCGAGCTCCATCATCTTCGTGCTCACCATCGGCACCGGGGTGTACGTGTTCACGCTGGACCCGATGTACGGCGAGTTCGTGCTGACGCAGGAGAAGGTGCAGATCCCCAAGTACGGCAAGATCTACTCCTTCAACGAGGGCAACTACGCGCTGTGGGACGACAAGCTCAAGAAGTACATGGACAGCCTCAAGGAACCCGGCACCTCCGGCAAGCCCTACTCCGCGCGCTACATCGGCAGCCTCGTCGGCGACTTCCACCGCACCATGCTCTACGGTGGCATCTACGGCTATCCCAGGGACACCAATAGCAAGAACGGCAAGCTGCGGCTGCTGTACGAGTGCGCGCCCATGAGCTTCATCGCCGAGCAGGCCGGCGGCAAAGGCTCCGATGGCCACCAAAGGGTACTTGACATCATGCCCACAGAGGTACGCTCTTATAAGCAGATGCACTTGAAATGTGTGGTTAAATAGTTACTCCTAAATGCATTTTTTTAGATATGTACCAATACAGACTGAAATGAGTACATTAACACACTAAAATACGTTTAGATACCTACTGTACGAATCAAAACAAAAATCCAAAAGACTTATAATTTGAAGCGGAGGGAGTATTGGAGATCGTGATGTAAATGATTGTCTGTATGCTTTGTGCAGGTCCATCAGAGAGTGCCTCTGTACGTCGGGAGCGTGGAGGAAGTGGAGAAGGTGGAAAAGTTCTTGGCTTCAGATTAGAGCATGATCGAGGATACGTACACAGGCTGTTTTTCGACGTAATTATTGTAACTAATATATATGTGTCCTAGCATTTTTCTTTTGTGATGGAGGGAATCCGTTTTGAAGAGTTCCAAATTGTGAGGTAAAGGCCAGCTAATTCTTCCTCGTCTCCCTCAAACGAAAAATAAAACGTTATAATGGCTTTGAAACCGAGAGAGGCGTTTTGGAGACCAGACTCCTTCTTTTTTTAGTTTAATTTTTTCAAGAAAATGAAAAAAAAATCCCAGATGTAGATAATGATATGACCTGCATGTGTGCAACTTTTCCATTTGAAATTCGTTATAGTTTAGGTTAGGCAAAAATGAAAAATGGGTGGATTTAGGTGGTGAACAGTACATGGTTTCAAAACCTCAAAACAATGCCAGTTTTATCTTTTTTAACCTAAAATAATATAAATTTAAATTGAAAATTTACACGCTAGTAAATCTTGACATTATCTACATGTAGGATATTTGTTTCGATTTTTTTTGGAATTAAAAAATGTCAATTTTAATTTTGAACGAGCTACATGAAGCTTGGGCTAATTAGCACTTTCCGCTTTGAAACCCAAATAAAAAAACCAAGAAAAACAACAGTGTCGCTAATCATACTAACTACTCCCTCCGTTTCAAAATATAAGACGTTTTAGTCTTTTTTCACATGCACATGCACACACATGTATCTAGACACGTTTAAGTGCATGTGTCCATTCTTTTTAGTATGAATCGAGACATGTATGTGTAACACCTAAAGCATCTTACATTATGAAACGGAGGGAGTAGAAGGGTGTGAACAAAACAAAGTGAGCATGTTGATAACAACATCGTCCTGTGGCATGGGCGGCTCCCATTAGAGCAGCACAACGCCGTGGACAAATGTCGTATAGACAATGTCCATCAGATCGCTTATATCGCAGTAATGTAAAGTCTTTTAAAATATACCTATTTAACCACACACTTGTGATTTGAACAAGAAAATTTAAATATATATAACAACAATATAAATCAAACATAGTTATGGTTTAACATTATACAATATAATAGCAATCCAAATTACACTAATAGTACAAATTTTAATACATAAACAAGGAATGGGTCCAGAATGTAAAAAAATGGTTCAAACCACATCTGAATAAAGGTCAATAAATTGGGAAACTATCTCCCATATAACTGTCACTGGTGCTTAATGAGATCATCAGGAAGTTGGGTATGCGTATCCCTCTGTTTCAATCTTTCTGTACGTATCAACAAATATTTGGATCATGTTCAGATTCGTGCTAGGTTTGACACGGTATCAGCGTTGTGATAAAAAACTCCAGGTTCAAATCCTTCTCATTTTGAACGATCGTGTTGTGTAGAATAATACCTACGAAAGAAAGAGATGTCAGGGATAGGTGGTAAACTCGGGGAAGTAATCCTTCATGAGCATGTCATTCCTAAGAGCTTGGTTTTGAGGAATGCGAAGACCACCAACTATTGATCCTCTCTGTTGTTTCATATCCTCAAGTTTATCCATGGCGAGAATCAAAATGAATTGGGGCGACCGGTGGTGACAAGTCCTTGAAAACAAATTGCACGGAGAGACTCGCTGCGAACTCATCTACAAAATTTATAATAATGCCAGGAGAGGGCAAACTTCTTAGCCTAAACACATGAACAAATCGAGCAAATTGATATCCAAATCAGCGGGGATACAACCCGAGCGGCTGGGATGACGGCTGCTACTCCACGGAGGAGCTAAAATGGTCGTGGGGTGTCCCGTGAATCTCTACGTCGGATCCATTGAGGCATTGTTACTCCTAGTGTATTTTACGGGATTAGAGGGGATTATCCTGGATCGCAAAAACAAATCCCCAATAGTCCGTTTACTACTCCGGTTTTATAAGGGATAATACCTAGATATCCCCTCCCAACCACCTAATTTTTGTCTAGATTAAAAACTCTAGTTCATGCTAGTGTATTGTGGGGGAAGAGTATTTGTAGAGATTTGTGAAAATTGGGTGAAAGCAACAATTTCACCAAATCCCCTCCCGTCCACAATCCCTTGGGATAAAAATACACCCCTATTAAACAAGACCTGAGTTAACTTGGGGCCAAAGGGATCATGGAGTCTCGAGCTTTTGGAGGGGCGAGAATGGCGCGACGGGCTGAGAGATAGTTTATAAGAGCATCTCCAACATTCACGGGATGCCTCCGCGCGCTATATTCTTTTTACAACGCCAAATTAGCACTTTAGCGCGCGGGAGAGGTTGGTAAGTTCATCAGACGCGCTAAATTTTAGTGCGCGAAGTAGAAGCTTTTGCAGGCGCGCTATTTTAGCGCGCCGCAAACACGTTTCCGCGAAGTTGGAAAGGTAAACTAGATCAAACAAATAGACCAAAACTAAATTTTATTCAGTTCATCCGATGACATAGAACAAACACAAATAAAACAACTAAATATAGCTAATCTATTCCTAATCTACTCGTCGTCGTTGGAGGAGGAGGTGTCGTCGATGTCAGTGAATAGATCAGCCCACCTAGGATCTTCCTCGGCCCAGGTGGTGTGGCCGCTGTAGAGCTGCTCCTCCGCCGCGGCCTTGCGCGCCGCTTCTCGGCCCTCTCCTCCGCGCCCTCTAAGAGCATACTCCAAGCGGAGCCCCTAAATTCGGCCCCCAAACTGTCCGCGGACGCGTCCGGACGCGTCCGCGGACAGTGACCGGACCACCCCCAAAACAAGTGTCCTACAACCGCAACCCCAAAATCATCCACCCCAAACTCATGCAAGGCATGCAACGTCGATCCGATACATACCGGATCAAAATTACAACACAAAATGGTCCGAATTCAACATGAAAGTAAACATGTTCAAGTTGTCCGATACATACCGGATTCAAATTACAAAGAAAATGGTCCGAATTCAAGGGGCGGTTCCACCGGAGCCATCTAGGCCGAGGTCACGGTCGGAGATCCTCTTCTTCATCATGAGGATCCACTTTGCACTTGGCTCATCCAAGAGGCTAGCATCTTGGAACATGATCCTTTGTTCCTCGGTGATTCTTGCGAGAAGAACTTTCTCTTTCTCCACCGCAAGGCTTGTTTGCAACCTCTTTTGCTCCAATTTGATCTTGTTCCAAGCCTCCACCTTGACCACATCTAGCCTCTCCCTCTCCAAATCCATCCTCTCCTTGAGTCGGAGGCGATCAAACTCCATTCTTTCCCTTTGCAAAGCCAAGAAGGCTTCGTACCTCTCGGCCTTCTTGTCCTCTCTTTCTTTCTCTAACTTCTTCATGGTTGCATCTTTGTTTGAGAAGATGCCCGTCCGGGTGGCGGACATCTTCATTGCGGCGCCGTCACGAGCCACCCTATCCTTCTCCCATCTCCTCCCCATCATCATCCTTTTCCGCCCGCTTCCATCTTCGGACGACCCTTCTTCTTCATCACCCGGCATGGATGAGCTTGATCCATCAATGTTCTTAAATTTCTTAGCCGGATTCTTGTGATCATCATATTGGGAGATCCACTTCGGCTTCCCAGGCAATTCAAGCCAACAATGTGCCATGGTGAAGGGTTTGCCCTCCGTTTGATGGTACAAAGTGGAGGCCAAAGTAGTCTAGCAAGCAAACAAGTAGAAGCAATTACACAAATGGTTTGGAGAGGAGCATGGCATGTGATAAATTCATAAATAGTTGCCGGAATTACTTACATGAGAATCAACGTTGACACCACTTTGATTCCTATTGACCACTTGTGCATGGAAACCACAATACTTGTTCACACTCTCTTGGATCGATGCCCACCTATGTTGGAGAGAGCCTTCGTTGCGATCGGACACAATACCATATGGTTTGACATAGTGTTTTTGATGATGAAAGTGGGCATGTATCTTCTCCCACAACTTCGAACCCTTTTGCTCGGTTTCACATATAGCATCCATGCTTGTGGCCAACCAAGCTTGGCATAGCAAAACATCTTCAAAAGTTGAATAAGAAACACCTCTAGGCTTGTACACTCTCTTGTCCTTCCCCTTCTTCTTCGTCGGAGCGTCGGACGGCTCCTCCTCACCCACACTGTAAAAAAGGGGGAAGTGTGGATTCCGACAGATCCTGTGTAGGCGGATTGCCCCCATACCGGATCAAATCCATCATGAACTCATCCTAATAAAGCTAACAATTAAACTACCGTCCTAAATTTGACCACACACTATGCATTTGAGATAGAAATCCGTACCCCAAGGTCGGCTTGACTTCCGTCGAACAGGTTGTGGGCGTGGTTGCTGTCGGTGAGGCCGAAACTTGCCCGCGTCTGCTGGAGCGGCGGAGAGTCGACCACCACCTCATCAAACTGCGTCGGGCCAACCGGCGACGGGTAATCGTCCTCGATGTGGTGCGGCTCCTCCCGGTTCGTGGTCGACGACGTGGACCTCCTTGCCGCAACGCCGGCCGGCGGAGGCGGCGTCGGAGTAGGGCGCCTGGCCTTGGGTGCGGGCGTGCTCATGCCCTCGGGCTCCTCCTGAGTCTCCGCGTTCGCAATCCTCTCAGCCTCCGCCGCCTTCATCTGCTTCTCCTTGACTGCGAGCTCGCGCTCCCGCTGCTTGCGGCGTCGCATCCTTCGTGCGACCGTCTCCGGCTTCAGGTCCGAGTCCCCGCCGTGCCTCTGCTCAACGGACTCGGAGGATGCGCCCTTCTCCGTCGAATCGAGAGCTACTTCCATTCTCTCTTGGCGCCGGAGGATTTGCGGGGTGGACGCAGCGGGAGGAACGAAATTGGCGGGCGAGAGCGGAGGGCGGAGGGGATAAATGAAAGTGGCCGGCGCCCTTTTTTTAATTCAAATTTCGTGGATCCGCATTGCCAGATCCGACGTGGCGGACGCATCCGGGCGCGTCCGCGCCTCCCCAAACTCGCCCCACATATGGGCTGGGTTTGGGATTTGCCGGACCGTCCGGACGTTTGGGGAACGTTTGAGGGCCGACGTTGGGTACATGATTTCAGCCCAAACCCTGTCCGGGTTGTCCACCCGGACGCTTAGGGAGGGTTTGCCAATCATGGTTGGAGATGCTCTAAGCTGCCGGAGCCAAGTGAACGCGCAAAAATCGACGACGGAGCCGGCACTAGCGGAAAGGGCGCATGCTATGGGTTCACGCGCGCCAAGTTTTCTGAGCGATGAGCGAAAGTGAGAAATAGGACGCGAAAACTGAAGATATATAGCAATTCAGTGTTGTTTTCAGGGGAGATATTTTTTCGGTTTTGACTAAAGTTAGGGTTCTGTTCAGGTCGTTTTTCTGGTCAAAATCAGCAGTTATTCTACAGGAAGAGATGCTATCTGCTTTTTTTTTTTTGACGAGGAATGCTCTCATCTGCCTCCGTCCCCTCTCTCCCTGTAGAATTTCTTCTCTCTTCCGCTGAAACCCCCACCTTCAGAAGCCACTTGCCCTAAATTCAAATCGAAACCCCGCACTTCTCAAATTTCCACCCAAAAACTCCGGCACCGGAAATGCGGTGGGCGGCGGCGCGGCAGGCCGCCATCCGAAGTCCTCCCAGGCGGCCTCCTCGGCGGCCGATTGCACCCCGATGACGGACCAGCCCCTGTACCCGCGGAACCTCGACCAGGCCTTCTCCCGCCGCGACTCCGACGCCTACAGCATCTGCAGCAGCCACCCCTCCTCCATCCGCACGGCCCCCTCCCTCGCTGGCCCCATCAACAACCTCTCCGACCGCAGCTCGCAGGCCGCCGCCCTCCGCGCCGTCAACGCCTACCTCGCCCCTTCCATCCACCTCCGCCCGCCTCTCCCTGCCGCTCGCGACATCCTCGCCGCCTTCGGCCACCTCCTCGAGCGCCTCGGCTACCCCCTCAAGAACTCCCTGGAGGAAGACCTCCTCACCCTCCTTCGCCTCCTCGGCTGCCCCTACAAGCTCACCCGATCCGCGCTGAAAGCCCCCGGGACCCCTCACTCCTGGCCGCCCCTCCTATCCGTCCTGTACTGGCTCACCATCCTCTCTCGGGTCGCCGACAACCTCGGCACATCCTCTTCCCCCACCGCCGCCACCTCCAATGACCTCATGCTCTACCTCACGAGAGCTACTACCTGTTCCTCACAGGCGAGGATGATGCTGTCGCCTCCCTCGACGAGGAGTACCACTCCAAGGCCCGCGCCCAAGCAGATGCGTGCGGAGTGGCCGTTCAGGCGCTGGAGAAGGAGGTTGAGGATCTGCTAGCGAAGCGGAGTAAGCAAACCTCAGGGCCCTCTCGCCTGAGGGCACTGGAGGAGAAGAAGGAGGCATTTACTGCGGACGTTCAGAAGTTTGAGGCAGTGGTGAAGAGCTGGACCACAAAGATCCAGGAGAAGGAAGAAGCGTTGGTGGAGAAGGAGAAGGAGCTGGAGGCCAAGGTGATGAATGTCCAGCAAACGATGGCTGAGAATGAGGAGCTGGTGAAAAAGGTGGAGATGCAGGTGGTCAATGTGAGGGATGTCGATAGGATGGCTAGAGAGATGCAAGCGGTGGAGCATGATATTGCCAAGGTGGAGAATGCTAATGCGGTGCTGGACGAGAAGGGGTGGGAACTCGAAGCTTCACTCGTCAGTAAGCTCGAGGAGACGGAGGGGCTTGCCGAGCAGTGCAACCAGGCCCTTAGAAAGTATGAATTCCCCCAAAGAACTTTGGATTTTCTGATTATTCGAGTTAGTCCATGTTTTCCATTCTTTCACCAATGAATTGGTTATTATTTAAGTAACTCGAAGCTGATGCTAACCAAGTAACTGCTACTCTTATTTGATATGAAGAAAAAACTTAAAGAAGATAATCTATCCATTTTAGTGCTGACATGGTGCTCCGTAGTTCGATATATCTGGTCTTCTTAATCTCCATAGTTCAGATAGTAGTTCATTGGGAGAATTAATTAATCAGCACCATTGCTCATTTTGCTTTGTATAGGAGTTGTGGTTACTTAAGTTTACATGATTAAGCTTTAGCTTTGTCATAATATTCTCTTGACTGTGCAATTAGTTTTCTGTAGATTACCTCTCACCTTTCTTGATGTTTGTCATTCTTAACTTACATTACTGCATGTTTCCTTTTGGTTTACATTACACTTTGCTACGTGTTCATTTATATATATTAGGAGAAGGCCTGATTCTGTTTATGGGCTGTCATTGGGGTATTCAGGTTAATTAAGTGAACTGATATGTGTTCACCAACAATAATTAGCAATTAGGCTACCAGTCGCTTGTCACTGAGATCAGATCTGTGCATGGATAAACTTCTGATTGAGATAGTGAATATGGGCGTGTACAAGGCCGTTGTCGTGGTGGTGTCACGGCAGATGCCATAGGATGGCTTAAGTTGTGGGCTCGCTAGGACGTTGGGGGATCCGGGGAGGGTTTGCGCGCTCACGAAGCACGCATGGAGAACAACCAAGAACTCGCAAGAACAAACAAGAACAAGCAGAACCAAGAAGAAGCAAAGAACACCACGATGTACCCTGCTTCGGGGCCCTCTTGTGGAGGTAACACCCCTACTGCAGCACTAGCCTACTCTCTTTATATCTCAAGTGTTACAAGTACAGAGTGCTCCTTGAGCTGTATCAAGAACAATGGTGAAGCTCTAGGAAGAAGATGGAGCTTGGGAAGATACTGCCCTCTCTCGTCGTTGTCTCTTGCCCGTCGTCCGTCCCTCGCACTGGAGGAGGTAGTAGCTTACTTATACACTAACCGGATTACCATTTTGCCCCCGGCTGGAAGTGATAATGGCATGGACAAGAGGAACAGGACAAGCCTCTGCCCCCTGTCAATCCAACGGCCGGACTGTCAGGCCTATCTTGCCAATTCGGGCAATGGCAGCTGTAGCCCATCGGGTCTAGGTCACATCCTCTTTCCCGAATTGGCCGAGTCAGCTCCTAGGTCGCTGCGCTCCCAGGAATCCCGTGACCTGACCTGGCCGTCAAGTCCTTAGCAGGCCTATCTTGCCACTTTGGGCAATGGCAGGCGTAGCCCCCGGGTCTCGGTCATATCCTCTTTCCCGAATTGGCCAAGTCAGCGCCTAGGGCCTTGCGACCCGGAAAACCTGCGACTTGATCCGGCTGTCTTCTCAGCCTCTGGCAGGAGACCTGCAAGACCCGTGAACCTTTCTGACATTACTTGGCCCTTGTGCAATATCCGGATTACCTTATCCGGGTCCTTCCTGACCAACCCGGCTAACTTAACCGGTTTCCTTCCTCTGATTCGGTTAAGCTTTACCGGATCCTCTCTGGCATCTTCTCGCACTTTAGCTTGATCAAGTGCTAACCGACTCTCACGAGAGATCCGGCCCAAGTGACCCGGCTATATGTTGATCCGGCTAGCTCTTTGCAACACTTAACACCACATCTTTGCCCTACCCGGGGGCAGCCCCCCGACAGTAGTCCCCGAAGCTGGTGCGGTTCTACAGCCTCGGCTGAAGAGCCGTAGCAGGTTAAAAATAAACATCACTAACCGAATCATATTCATACAATCTTGTCTCAGGATTTCCCGGGACACTTGGCAGTGAATCTCTGCGCAAAGCCCCATAATCCGGATCTCTGATCTGACATGCCACTGACAGCACCTCATCCGGATTCTCCGGGTACTTGAGTGCATTTGACCAAACGACCGCGTCTTCTCGTTTTCTCCGTTGACCGGCACACAGGATCCGTGCAACTGCTTCCAATTCTATGGCCCAACATGTGCTTGGAACACACGGCCACAGAGGTGGCCACAGAGTTCCAGGATGCAGTTACCGTGCGACGCTCCGAAAACCGTGCAGTAGTGCGCCCGTTACCGCTGGGCGCTATAAATATGGGCGCAGGGGGTTTCCTCTTCTTCTCCGCTCGTTCCCCACTCCGAAAACTTCCATCTGCGCCACCGCCGCCGCCGCAATCTCGCCCTTCAAACTCGCCGCGCCGGAGACATTCAACGCACCGGAGGAAAACGACCGGGGCCGCGCACCGTGCCCAGCGCCGCCGTTTCTTCATCGAGCTTCTTCCCCGTCGCGTCATCACCGTGAGTTTTCTTTTTCTCCGGCCATGGCGAACTCGAGGAGTTCATATCCCACGGGAAACTCGCATTTGTTTCTTGTAGATTTATCCGCATATTAGTCCGTCGCCCAGCCTCAGTGCATCTAGTAGATCTCCTGTCTAGATTTTGCACTACACTGCCCTAGTTTTGTTTGCCACCGTATGAGCAGTTCAACCATATTTTTACTCTTGATTTCCTTTCTTTTTTACTGCTGCAGTAGATCTTGTGTAACCCTAGACTTTGCGGAAGGTGTTTGTGATTGCCACCCGAATCACCTTCTCTGCTGAATCCGGCTAGTTTCATCCGGGATAATATTAGCCGAATCACTCTAGATCTGGTTCGATTATACCATTATCCGATTCATTTTGACTCGGCCCTATCCGACCTCTTGCAGGATTGATCCGGATATGGCGAAGCTTCCTCCCGGCAGATGGGAGGGTTCTGATGTGACCAAGGACGATCTGGAATGGCTATTAAGCACCCGGCGTATAACCTCTCAAGTTATATGCCGCAAACCGGGGAAGGAACTCGTCCCGGTTCCCGAACCTGGTGAACGTGTGGTGTTTCTAGCGCATTTTGAGCGCGGATTCGGATTGCCGGCGAGTGATTTCTTCCGGGCTTTCCTGGATTTCTTTGGCCTACAGCCTCATCACCTCCCGGCTAATGCCTTCGTCTCTATCGGCCTTTAGCTCCTTTTGCGAGGGCTATCTCGGTGTCTGGCCGACCGTCGATATTTGGGCAAAGTATTTCCACCTCCGCAAACATACTATTCCAGGCACTAAGCCGAAGCTGATGACTGCTTGCGGTCCGGTTAGCATCACGCCAAGGCAGGGATCCATCTTTCCCCGTATCACTGGCCTAGACACTGTCAGGAAGTGGCAAAGGTCTTTCCTTTATGTGAAGAGTGCAGAAGGCCATGATGCCCTTAATCTGCCCGAGTTCACGATCGAGCCACCCACAGCCGAATTGAACTTCGGATACAATCCGGCTGAGACTATTGTAGAACTTCAGACTGTACATGAAACTCTGGAGGACTTTCTGAAGAAGGGCCTGGCCTCGGATGATCTGCTCCGGACCTTCATCGGTCGCCGGGTCTGCCCTCTTCAAAGACGTGAACACAAGATATGCCACATGGGTGGTGTGCTAGATCCTACCCGGATCAGCAGGCATGACCTTAGCAAAGTCTCCATCAGGCGACGGGTAAACGCCATTGCCGCCACCGAGATGTCGGATAAATGGCGGTGGGGCGTAAAGCCGTTTTACCGAGAGCGCCTTCCACCACAGGTTAGTTCACTATTTTCCGAATCTAACCATATTTCATCAAAATGGCATCGGCCTAATCCGGATTTGCCCTGACTTTTCTGTAGCTGTTTGATCGCCAACTTATCGAAGATGGAGACCTCTCCACCAAAGAATGGGGACCGGATCTCAGCCCGCCGCGCGAGGACGAAGAAGATCCGGATACGGATGATTATCTGCCTATCCCGCGCGCCAAGCCAGTCCGCAAGGGTAAGCAATCAACTATTCCAACATTCCGACGAGGAAGATGATGATTGCAGGATCTTAGATCCCATCGACGCCATTCCGATTTCATGGTCACCACCTTGTGTTCCAGCCAAACAAGATGCTGAAGGGACATCTCGGAAACGCACTGACGCGCCCGGATCTGATTCCCCTAAAGCCAAGAGAATAAAGAAGTCTGGCTCCAAGTTGAATCGCGTCAAGCCGATGCCTACCACCAAGGGGTAATACTGACTTAACTTCATTTGCTTTCTTCCTCTGTTAACCGAGTCATATCTATCCGAGTTAACTGTTTGCTTTGCTTTATGCAGTGATGTCCTCATCACCGCGCAGACTCATTCATCCATTCTTCTCCTATTCCTCCACCGGATTCGGCTACGGAAACCAGTCTCCTGAAAAGCACTTCTCCAGCACGCCCTACAACTGCCAATATTCCCAACCGACTCTTCAGAGCCGGTTATTGACTTGGAGAGTGAGGAAACCTCGGCTCCAATCCGAGATTCAAGTTGGCCACGCCCTCTCAAGGAGCTGGAGAAGGAAAAGGCCAAGACATCGGCTACGTCCTTGCCTAAGCCGGATCCTCGCCCTACTCCCGCAGCGCAAACCCTGCTGAATCAAGAACAGCAGAAGAAGAAAAAGCAGAAGCAGCAACAGCAACAGCAAGTTTCCGAGAAGCAGCACAAGGAGCCACATCCGAAGCAGACTCCGGGTGCGTCACCGCAACCCAAGCCGACTCAAGGTGCCTCTGGCACAACTCCAACCACCTCGGATAAGCAGGTGGTTGCTAGCAAGAAGGTTTCTGCCGCCCCATCAGCGATTCGATTCGGCCAGTCCCTGTCGAATCCCCGCCCTCCGAGCAGCGATAAGCTCGAGTCCGCCAAGCAATTCATTGAAGCTTGGAATGATGCTGACCTCGCCAAAGATTTTTCTACTTCAGCGCCACATCCGGCTGGGCCTAGTCGGATGTTTCAATCATTACACTCTGTACAGACCTCGGTCACTGAAGCTAACCGGGTGTTTGAGGTAAATTTTTCCGAATCTTGCTTTTATTTCAACATGATCAAATAGTACTATACCCAGTCCCCGAGATTCGGGTCGAACGACTGATACTCCTCCGAGTAAGAAAGTCATTCGGCTTGAATCTCTAAAAAACTTATCATGAATGTTGCCGTAACCGAGGACACCGTGGGACTTCCAGTCCCCGAGTCTCTTTTCCAACTGATTCGGTTAATCTCGGGCCAGTCCCCGAGATTCTTTTGACGCCATTTGCCTGTTTTCTTTCAGGAAACCATGACCGCTCGCGGCAAGCTCTTTAAGCAGCTCGCCCATCAGCATCAGAAGCTCCAAACTTCCTTCGATGGGCTCTGTCTTGAAATGGACAAGAAAGAAGAAGAGCACAAGCGCGCTTTATCCGAGGAAAAATCAGAGTGACTCGGCTCCAGCGAGAGCTTGACCGAGTTGAAAAAGTGAAGAACAAGGTTAAAGGAGAGCGGGATACGCTGAAGCGTGAAAAAGACACAATCCAGAAGGAGCGGGATACTTTCAAAGCCGGACTTGCGGAGCGGGCCAAACTGGACAAGCAAATTCAAACGAACATTGCCGAATCTGAAGCCGAAGTCAAAGCGGCTAAAGAAGAACTGAGTGCTCACAAAGCGGCCAGTGCGAAATGGCTTGCTGCACTTGCTAGCCTTAATGATGACATGGATCGTAAGTTCACCGAATCTCCTCTTTTCTTTCTGCTCTTAACCAATACATATGCTTGTGTTCCTTCTCGCTGAACTCAGTATTAGCTTATTTGTTTGTAGGAGAGTTTACCAGCATCCGGCTTCAAGCCGCCAAGGCTGTGAGAAACGCCCGAGCTGAGAGAGCTAAATTAACCGAGGCTCCCCTACCAGAGACATGGGACATCGAAGATCATATTACAGCACTTAAGGCTCGGATTGCTCCTTTGAAGGATTCCCATATTGGTCTGCTCAATGCAAGTCTCAAGGCTCACCGAATCTTGTTTCCTGAAGCGCGGCAAGTTGTGCCTGTGGAGGAGCTGATCCGAGACCTGGATCAAGCAATGACCCGGTTACAGCAGTGGAGGTCTTCGTCCGCCCGCGCTGGTGCTGACGCAGCTTTGCTATTCATCATGTCCTGGTATGAGCTAATTGATCTTGCCAAAGTGCGCTCATTTCGCGAGGGTTCTCCGTGGGCTACAGACCCTACCCGGATCAAGATCCGTGAAGAAGCCGCCAACTTCATGGCCGAATTTGCACGCACCAAGCATCTTGATCTGGAGGCTCCGGTCTACTCGGATGGAGAAGAAACTGAAGAGGAATCGGACGACGCCTCCGCTGAAGAATACGCCGATTCTGAGGGCGAGTCTGATGATTCGGCTAACTCTGCCGAACACGCTCCTATCAAGATCCCAGCTTCTGACTCGGCTAAGAATACCGAAGCAACTCCGGCCCAGACTTCGGAGATACCAGCAACTGATTCGGCAGAGATTACTAAACAAGCTTCAGCTGATCCGGATACCTCCGAATCTGCCCAGCCTTCAAGCTCTCCACGCAAGGTTACCCCTGAAGTTCCTCCATCTGAGCCCATCCTTGCAACCGAGCCCCCTGCAACCGAATCTACTCCAACCGAAGCTCCTGTAACCGAGGCTCGCGCGCCCGAGGTTCCTTCAACCAAAGCTCCTGCCACCGAACCTGCTACAACCGAGTCTGCTGCTTCCTGAAGTAACTTAGTGAAAAAACGTTAAATCCCCGGTATGCCGGGAGCAGATGTAATAGACTATTTTAAGTTCTTTCGAGACTACTTTAAATTTGCTTAACATGATCCGGACGAGGTTTATGTTGGATCATTTTAAACCGAGTCCCCGAGTCTGTTTTCTTGTTTACTATTTTTGCCGAATCTCTGCTCTTGTCTACCTTTTAGGTGTTTGACAGTCGAGTCACAAGATAGGAATCATAGCATACAATACTTGAAACATGCGAGTTGTGGTTTAGAATCATTCAACATAAACGAAAAATAAATAACAGGGGTTAGTAAACGACATGTGCCGAATCGGTTTTGGACCGAGTCCCCGAGTCCATTTTCATGTTTCCCATATTCCTCATCTCTGCTCTTGACTACCATTTTGGTGTTTGTCAGTCGAGTCACGAGATCAACAACACAACATACATTACTTGAATTTTGGGACGAGGTTCAAAGCAATTCGGCACACGAACGGTATGGACAAAACAGTAAAAAACACATGCATGAGTACGAAGCAGTCCCCGAGTCCAGACTCGGATTGCTGCAATTTCATTTATGATAAACTGAAATACATACATTGCGCCCTTAGGAGTAAAAGGGTCGAAGCAGAGCTACATTCCAGGTCTCTTAGTTTCTTGTCCGGGTCTGTCCAGGCCATCCTTCCTTGGTTCCTGTGCATCTACAAGGTAGTACGAGTCATTGTGCATAGCCCTGCTCACAATGAAAGGTCCCTCCCATGGAGGTGACAACTTGTGTCGGCCTTTGCTGCGCTGCACCAGCCTTAGCACAAGATCACCCTCATGAAACACTCGAGGGCTGATCTTTCGACTATGATATCGTCGGAGATTCTGCTGGTATATTGCTGTCCGAGATAGAGCCAATTCTCTTGCTTCCTCTAGCAGATCCACTGCATCTTCCCGAGCCTCTTTTGCCTCGGTTTCAGTATACATTGCCACCCTTGGTGCATCATGTTCTATGTCTGTGGGTAGCACAGCTTCTGCCCCATAAACCAGAAAAAATGGCGTATAGCCAGTTGACCGATTCGGCGTGGTCCTTAGACCCCACAGTACTGATGGTATCTCGTCTATCCAGCATCCCGGAGTTTTCAGCAATGGTTCAATGAGACGAGCCTTGATGCCGGCCAACACCAGGGCATTTGATCTTTCCACTTGCCCATTAGACTCCGGATGTGCCACCGAGGCTATATCTAGCCGGATTCCCTTATTCATGCAAAACCGAGCAAACTCTCCGACAGCAAAGTTTGTGCCGTTATCCGAGATGATGCTATGAGGGTATCCGTATCTCAAAATAATTTCTTTCAGAAAGTTACAGCCGAACGACCATCCACTTTCCGGATTGGTTTCACCTCTATCCACTTGGTGAATTATCCACCATCACCAGCATATGTGTCATGTTGCCCCTAGCCGGCTTGAAATCTCCCACCATATCCAAACACCACACAGCAAATGGCCAAGTGATAGGAATTGTTTTCAGTGCCGATGCGGGTAAGTGTGTCTGCTTGGCAAACCTTTGGCATCCTTCACATTTTCGGACTATGTCCTCTGCATCCGCGTGAGCAGTGGGCCAGTAAAATCCATGCCGGAATACTTAGCCACCAGGGCTCTTGTACTGCAATGATGTCCACATTCCCTGATGTATCTCAAGGAGCATCTCCTTGCCCTCGGCTGGCTCCACACAACGCTGTAGCACCTCGGTTGCACTCCTCTTGTATAACTCCTTGTTGATGATGGTGTAAGCCTTGGACCTCCTCTGCACTCGCCTAGCTTCGGTTTCATCATTTGGCAAACTCCCCTCCGACATGAACTTCATGATTTCTTCAGCCCATTCCGGTACTGGATGCAAAGGGAATAAGTGCTCATCTACTTCCACTGGTTCGGCCGCCATTATTTCTTCTATCAGCTTCTGCCCATTCCCTAAGATTCGGTTATCACCACCTTCTTCTCTGCTCCTCTTTCCTAAGATCCGGTTAGCAGTCCCCGGGTCTCGCCATGCAGTCCCCGGGTCTTCCCCAATGTACTCGACATCAACATTCATAGGGACAGCCTCAGATTCTTGCTTTGGGATAAAAATTGACTCGGAATCAGGCGAAGGTTTGATTGAAGGGACCCTTAGGTGATTCAAGGATATCCCGGGTGGAATTGCATCCCTAGACGACCCGAGTTTTGACAGGACATCAGCAGCTTCGTTCTCCAACCGAGGTATGTGCTTGTACTCGCAGCCTTCAAAAAATCCTGAAATTTTCTGGACATGAAACCGATACAGTGCCATATTGGCATCAAGAGCATCCCAATTTCCAGAAGATTGCTGCACAACTAAATCCGAATCACCAAAACATTCTATTCGGCGGATGCCGATGTCCCTGGCCACATTAAGCCCATGGATCAGTGCCTCATATTCGGCCACATTGTTTGATGCTGAGAAATGAATCTGCAACACATATCGCAATTGATCTTGCTTCGGTGACGTGAGTACCACCCCAGCACCTAATCCGATTTTGGTTTTGGAGCCATCAAAGTGCAACTTCCAGTAATTGTAATCCGGCTTGGGTGGCTCATACTGCATCTCGGCCCAGTCACAAAGGAAATCTGGTAAAGCCTGAGACTTGATAGCATCCCTTCTCTCATAATGCGGGGTGTAAGGAGATACTTCTATTGCCCACTTGGCAACCGGCCAGTCGCATCTTTGCACCCAATGATTCCGCGATTGGAGCTTCACATACCACGGTAATCGGGTGTTCTTGGAAATAATGTTTCAACTTTTTGGCCGCCAGGTATACACCGTATGTCATCTTCTGGTAGTGAGGATAATTTTGCTTTGAGGTTGAGATCACCTCACTTAAATAGTACACCGGTCTCTGCACGATTTACCCTCCTCTTCTCGCTCTACCACTATGACCACACTTACGACCCGGTTAGTGGCCGCAATGTAAAGTAGCATTGGCTCATTCGGCAAAGGTGACGCCAGAATTGGTGCAGTGGACAACATCTTTTTTAATTCGTTGAAAGCCGAATCTGCCTGCGGGGTCCACGTGAACCCGGTGCTCTTTTTCATCAACTGATACAAGGGCAAGGCTTTTTCTCCTAGCCGACTCACAAACCGACTCAACGAGGCTAAACACCCGTGAATTTTTGTACATCTTTTAGACATTAGGCAATTTCATTCTTTCTATGGCTCGGATTTAGCCGGATTCACCTCAATACCTCGGCTCGATACAAGGAAACCGAGCAACTTTCCAGCCGGGACACCAAAGGTGCATTTATCCGGATTCAATTTCAACCGATATTTTCTCAAGTTCACAAATGTTTCCTCGAGATCCTCGAGGAGAGTGTGTTTTTCTTTAGTTTTGATGACGATATCATCGACATACACCTGCACATTTTGCCCATTTGGGAGTGTAAGCATTTCTGCATACATCTCTGATAAGTTGCACCGGCATTTCTCAAACCGAAACACATGACACGATAGCAATACGCCCCGTACGGGGTAATAAAAGCAGTCTTTATTTGATCTTTAGGGTTCAGTGGTATCTGGTGAAAACCAGAGTACGCATCAATAAAAGACAACAACTCACACCCAGCAGTAGAATCGATCACTTGATCAATCCGAGGTAAAGGAAATGGATCCTTCGGGCACGCCTTGTTTAGGTTGGTGAAATCGATGCACATGCGCCACACCTTGACCACCGCTGGTTCGTCCTTCTTCTTCTCTACCAGAACCGGATTGGATATCCAGTCTGGATGCAACACCTCCATAATGAATCCGGCTGCAAGCAACTTAGCCAGCTCATCCAGCACCACTTTTCTTCGATCATCTGAGAGACGCCGAGTCGGTTGCCTCACCGGTTTTACATCCGGCCTGACAAATAAAGAGTGCTCTGCCAACTCCCTCGGAACACCAGGCAGGTCCTTAGCCGACCATGCAAAGATATCCCGATTCTCACGGAGGAAGTGACAGAGCGCGCTTTCCTATTTCTCATCCAGCCCGGCACCAATGATGGCCATGCGCTCCGGGTTCTCCGGGTCAATGGGATCTTCTTTGTCTCCTTGGGCATCTCAAATGTTGCACCTCCATCCGGATTGGTCATAGCCAGCACACCGAGCTGAGCTGACTTCGCCATTGCCACCACCTCATGCATCTTGCTCTTCTCAGCTTGGATCACCAATGATTCGGCTAAGGTGGAACCGATCGTGGCACACTGTATGGCCTTTTGTAATCTCCCGCAACAGTGATAATACCATTCGGGCCTGGCATCTTTATCTTGAGGTAGGCCACATGGGTGGATATCATGAACTTGGCTAACGCAGGCCGGCCAAGTAGAGCATGGTATGGGCTCTCCAAATCTACCACCTCGAACTCGAGACTTTCAAGCCGGTGATTGTCCTTGGTACCAAACAGCACATCTACCCAGATCTTACCCATTGGGGAACAAGACACCCCGGGTACTATACCATGGAAGGTACAACTGCTCTGCTGCAACTGATTCGGCGAAATACCCAACTTGACCATTGTGTCCCGATACATGATGTTTATGGCACTGCCATTGTCAATCAAGACTCGGCTAAACCTCACGTTAAGCTTGGGTCCTACCAAAGTCGGATCCACCACTAGTGCATAGTTTCCTGGACTTGGCATAATTCTGGGGTTATCAGCCCTGCTCCAAGTGATCTCCTGCTCGGACCAATTCAGGTATTTTGGGACTGCTGGTATGACTGCATTCACCTCCTTCGCCCTTCGCAGCTGACTTTTCTTGTCAGTTGGCTCGGTCACAAAAACCACATAACTTTGATGAGCCTCCTTGTACTCATTACCGGGGTATCCACCTTGCCGACTCGGACCAGCACCATTGTCATTGCCTCCCATGTTTACCAGGTTAACCGGCTTTGTGGCTGCCGGTCTCGGAGCTCCTGCGTTCACCGGGATTGTATTGGCTCCGGTTAAAGGCATATTCGGCCTGAAATTCGGTCTAGGAGCACCTCTCTGAGGTGGTCCTCTCTGACCCTCCGCCTGAATGCGATGATGCCAGCTACAATTCCGAGTTGAATGATTGGCCGGCTTGCGTGGGTCTGTTGTGTGATAACAGCAAGGCCCGTCCAATCTTGCCTCAAAGGTTAGAGGAGGACTCGATCCATCCCACACCTTCTTTGGCCAGGCACCTTGATTCGGCCTCCAAGCTGGACCCTCAGTCTTTTGTCTCTGACCATCTCCTGCTCCAGGATGGTCCATATTCACTGCAGCCACCTGATCTGAACCGTATCTATAATCCGGATCTCTTCTTTTGTAACCGAATTCATGTCGGTCATTGGGCCTCAATGGTCCTACTCGGTTATTAACCGGTTGCCTCCTGCTTGTTCCCACTGCATCCAATGCGGGCTGTGTCGGATCACCTAGAGCATACGTATCTGCTATCCGGATCGTTTCCGCCAGTGTCTTGGGCATATCCCTCTGGAGCTTCTGCCAGAGCGGGGTGCCATGTCGGCAACCCTGCGCAAACCAAGAAATCGCCTGCTCCTCCACGACACCTTCGCAAGAGTTGCGAATGTTGCTCCACCGAGTTAAGAATTCTCGGTCTGTTTCCCGTTCTTCCTGCTTGCACGCAGCCAGGAGCTGAGGTCGGTTAGGCCTCTTGTAGGTGCTGGAGAAATTACTGTAAAATGCCTCCTCCAAGTCCATCCAAGAGTTGATACTACCCGGCGGTAAGTTGTTCAGCCAAATCCGGGCTGGCCCTTCCAACATGTGCGGGAGATACCGGACCGCCCATCGGCGATTGCCCCCCGCAATGTGCACTGACGATACATAGTCTATCAGCCAATCTTGTGGCTTTGTGTTGCCATTATATGGCTTTGTGCTTCGGCCAAGCTGAAATAACGGCACACTCGGCTCGTTCATGATCCGAGGTCCAAAACATGGAGGACCCGGTGGGCCTTGCTCTTCTAGCTTCTCGGACTGGTAAATTCTATCCAACTTGAGACGCTGATCATCGGATCAATGCCCGAGGTCCCAGTCTTGATGCAAGTGCATTATCATACGTCTGGTATCCGGCTCGCGCCATAGCCGAATTTCCGTCATCATAGCGGTAACCCGCCTGGCCACCACCTTGCTGTTGCGCTCGCACAATCACTTGCTGCCCAGGAGGACGAGGTGGTTGACCTCGGCCAGCCGAATTGCCCCTTCCAGCTCCCGGGTAACCTCGTCCACCACTGTTTCTACTTTGGCCACCTCTTCCTTGAGCGGCTAGCTGCTTGCCGGCATACTCAGCATCATAGGTCTGCAGCTGCTTGCTCTTACCCGAGTTCACGCTCTGGGCCCGGTCAACTCCGACGTGCGGGGATGACGCCTGCCCCTTGGATCTCTGGCTAACAGCCTTAACCGACACTACTACCCGAGAAACACCTGCATCCGGATTAGCTTTCCGGTAAGCCTCATTCTGCCGGTTACACACATCTACTAGCTCATTGACTCTCTCTGCCTGCTTCCGCCAAGCGTCCCCGGTTAGTGTGCTCAACTCGGCTCGCGCTGCCGCTGCAGCCCTAAGATTCTTAGCCGGGGAGCTATACACCGGCTTGCCTGTGCCAGATCTATGACTAGTAGCCTTACTGGAGCTCGATCCTGCAGCTCTAGCTAACTCGTCATTGAGGTCCTTACCCCGGTTACGCAACTCGGCTTTTTGCGTGAGCGATGCACTACAGGAGTAAAGCCATCGGTGATACCATTGGCAGCATTGTACTCTCTCATATCTCTATCAAAGGCTTGCCTAGACTCCACCACTAACCGGGCTTCTTTTTGCAACCTCAGGCGCTCTGCCTCTAGCTGAGCTACAGTGAGCTCTACATCTGCCCCAGGTGCCACTGGCCGAGATAGCTTCTCCAGGACATCTCTAAGGAGCCTCCCTACTTGACATGCCAAGCGGGCCAACCGGATCTGGTCTCTCCTTTGGGAACTTAGCTGTCCGAGTCGGCTTGCCAACCGGATCAACTGGCGTGGCCAGCTCCTCGGGCATGCTTTTGCTGGCATCTCCTTTGCCAGCTGCTGCACTTGGCCCGGTCATCATCACCTCCACGCTACTCCCGGGGCGAGCGCTACGCCGTCCGAGAGCTGCGCGGAAAGAGGGAGGATCCTCAGCCACGAGCACCTGCGCCGGGTACTCGCGGACAGGCTCGGTGGCGACGTAGGTGACGAAGCTGCCGAGCGTCATGAGGAAGCCGTCAGCGGGGAAGGGCTTGTTGGCGAAGCACCCCGCGTTGTCGCTGATGAAGTTGAACTCGCCGATCTTGCAAACGAGCCCAGAGAGGACCCGCTCGCCGGAGCCAGCGACGGTGCCCGTCCGGAAGGAAACCCCAGCCAACGCCACTGCTGCCCCACGGTGGGCGCCAACTGTCGTGGTGGTGTCACGGCAGATGCCATAGGATGGCTTAAGTTGTGGGCTCGCTAGGACGTTGGGGGATCCGGGGAGGGTTTGCGCGCTCACGAAGCACGCATGGAGAACAACCAAGAACTCGCAAGAACAAACAAGAACAAGCAGAACCAAGAAGAAGCAAAGAACACCACGATGTACCCTGCTTCGGGGCCCTCTTGTGGAGGTAACACCCCTACTGCAGCACTAGCCTACTCTCTTTATATCTCAAGTGTTACAAGTACAGAGTGCTCCTTGAGCTGTATGAAGAACAATGGTGAAAGCTCTAGGAAGAAGATGGAGCTTGGGGATATGCCTCTCTCTCTCTTCTTGCCCGTCGTCCGTCCCTCACTGGAGGAGGTAGTAGCTTACTTATACACTAACCGAATTACCATTTTGCCCCTGGCTGGAAGTGATAATGGCATGGACAAGAGGAACAGGACAAGCCTCTGCCCCCTGTCAATCCAACGGCCGGACTGTCAGGCCTATCTTGCCAATTCGGGCAATGGCAGCTGTAGCCCATCGGGTCTAGGTCACATCCTCTTTCCCGAATTGGCCGAGTCAGCTCCTAGGTCTGCGCTCCCAGGAATCCCGTGACCTGACCTGGCCGTCAAGTCCCTAGCAGGCCTATCTTGCCACTTTGGGCAATGGCAGGCGTAGCCCCCCGGGTCTCGGTCATATCCTCTTTCCCGAATTGGCCAAGTCAGCGCCTAGGGCCTTGCGACCCGGAAAACCTGCGACTTGACCGGCTGTCTTCTCAGCCTCTGGCAGGAGACCTGCAAGACCCGTGAACCTTTCTGACATTACTTGGCCCTTGTGCAATATCCGGATTACCTTATCCGGGTCCTTCCTGACCAACCCGGCTAACTTAACCGGTTTCCTTCCTCTGATTCGGTTAAGCTTTACCGGATCCTCTCTGGCATCTTCTCGCACTTTAGCTTGATCAAGTGCTAACCGACTCTCACGAGAGATCCGGCCCAAGTGACCCGGCTATATGTTGATCCGGCTAGCTCTTTGCAACACTTAACACCACATCTTTGCCCTACCCGGGGGCAGCCCCCCGACAGCCGTCCTTCAGTAGTTTATGTTAGCTGATTACAGATGGTTCAAACTTTGCAGTGTTATACAGCAGAAAGTGCAGGAAAGATGCAGGACATTACATGTTTTGTCCCTTGATTTTCTTTGTCTCCCATTCTCCCTTCAGTAGATTCTGTAGCTTAACTCTGCGTGATTCCCTCACCGACTGTCCCTGATAATTCCTTTCTTTATTTTTTGCTGTTGAACATAGTATCATGTTATAAAACAAAAATTATGTATGAAAGCATTTCTAGCAAGGTTATATAGCTATGTATGTGTTCTATTGGTAATTTACTTCGCTTGGGTGATGGACGCACGTCTAGAAGGACTTCGTTAGAATCTTTTTTTTTAAGATCGGACTTAGTTAGAATCATGCACTCTGCTATATCATTTTAAATAATATAGCGTTTGCCTATATGTTAACTATGTATGGCTATGCTATATACAAGTTAACAAAGAGCTTCTATATAGCTTCATAATGATAATATTCTTTCACTTTCCACCTCTCCTTGTAGGAAGTTTAGTAGTACATCCATTAGAGTGTATATTTACTTACATACACATCTAAGTTATCTAACTGATTTTTCCCCCTCTATTCTGAATGGTATCTCTTGTTTGAATTCCTAGCCGCAGGATAGTACTACGTGTACAATTGAATAAGGACAGTCCATCCTCGTGATGGGATGCTAATCGAACAAGAGTTTTCTCTCTGTCCTATTTAAAGGGATATTTTGACCATCTTTATAAAATAACCCTCATAAACTTAATTTGTTTACTGTTTTTTCTTGGATTAAGACAGATGCTTCTAAAAGTCCTACTCAATATAACAGGATATAAAGCTGCCATATTTTTTTCTGGATTTCAGTCTTTATTTTATTTCATATATGACAGATAATATGTGAAGTTCGAATCTGGTAGGAAAATCTTGGTTGGCAAGCATTAGTCTACTTTTCTCTATCCACTCTATGACATGAAACTACTGTATTGCTTTAGACGGTGTTTACCACCTTTAAAATTCCAAGAATTTTTAACTATCCAACATAATTGGTGCCTGTGATTTAGACTATTATGTTTGAACAATGACCTCTTGCTGCAATACTATTTAATCTGAACTCTTTGTTTAGCTTGATCATAAAATTAACGGATTATATCTAGTGTATTTTTTATTTCTCTAGAATTATGTGAAAGCTCCAAAGTAGCCTCCAGTTTGTAAATATAAGATTTCTAGCCGGCAATTATGCACGAAGTCTTTTAGTTTCTCTATGCTTGACGGTAAAACTGATGGAGAAGGTAAATTGAGAGGTGAGAAATACAAAAACTAAGGGTATAATAACATCTTTTTCATAAATAAAACATTTCCGAGATAGGTTTTGGATAATGCTGTATTCTTATATTGTCCCTAAATTGGCTCCGAGCGCTTAGTTATTTAGTGACAGCACTGAAGCAAACAAAGTCAATATCTCAGGAAGATATCATTTTATTTTGGTTTTGTTGTTTATTCTTTGACTTATGTTTCCTCAATTTATATATAGAGCTTGTATCCTTATGTTCACACTCTTATGCCATTTTGCAGATTGAAACCCAGTATTGATTTTCAGTACATGGCAAATCCCAAAGGATCCTCCCCGGCTGAGATCCTTGGTACCACCTACAAAACTACCCTAAAACCTGCGCTCAGCGCTCTTGCTAATGAGACTAAAAGGATATTTGTCTCGAAGCATGACGAGTCAATTGATCTGCAAAAGCAGTTGCGGGGAATTGCTAAAATGCTGGAGGAGAGAAAGAGTCATGTTTCTGCTCTACAGGCTAAAGACAATGAGGTCAGTCACCTTATACTACATAGAAGTATGATATATCACAAAATGAAAAAAAAACCCAACCTAAAATCTGTTTTAACCTTGGTATGTCCGTCGACTTGCTAAAAACTCACACATCAAAGCCGAAACACTTTCTATATATCTTTTAGGAAAAGTTATTCACAATTCTGGTAAATAGAGGTTCTGTACCATGTATTATGTTTTTATGGAATAGAAAATAGTTGGCTTATTATTTTTATGCTGTGAATTATGCAAACAGTACAATATTGAACTCTTCTTAGGAAAATAGCAGGTCAACACTGACCAATGGCTCACTTCCTTCCTCTGTTGTTTTTGGTTTTGACCTTTGACACGGTTTTTAGCATGCAACTTTGACCGTTAGTTTTCATATGGATATGTTAGTGAAAACTCAGATTATGATGTTATTTTCATAAAAGAAATCCAGTCATACTATTTTTCACTCTGCCAATCCAATTTATTTTGTAAATATTTGTTGTCAAGTTAGAGAAGTGTTACTGCATGCATTCTAGGACATTATCTATTCCCGTACAGTGATATTCATTGGTAATGATTGTTACAAGGTATCGATGACCTGCATTTTAGAAATATGTTGTATTGCTGATATGTGGTTTAATTTACTTCTCATATGCTGCAACTACTACAGGACTAGTGTTCTAAGGGTATTTACAATAGGGTGATGTCAGCCTTCTCTTAGCAATGCCAAATATTATAATTGCTGAGTTGGAAGAGAGAGAGAAGTGAAAAAAGGCGTGCCTGATAAGACGTTTTTCTGCATTGTATCTGATGCCATCTCTTGGTCACATGTTTTCTTATTTTGTTTAATTCGCCACCTAAATATAGCGGCATGCAAATATTCCTTGCTAGAAATAATATCGAGATAATCCATTTTCTAACGTAGTAACGTGTTTAATGGTCATCTTTAAATGACGTGGAAGCTTAAGAGAAGGCTGCCTGCTTAACCACCTGTACATGCCCTGAATGGCATTACCTGGGCACTAGCCAATGCCCTCCGCTTCGTCTGCCTGTATTAGGCTCTTCTGACAAGTGCCTAGCGCCTTGGTGAACACTGTACAGAACTTAACGAATGATGTTCATGCGCAACCTGTTTGAAGTGGTAAGCTATGCATCTGCACATCTTGTTTGTGCTGCATAAACTTGCACAATTCGACCAAATGTGGGATCTTTTCTGTTCCTGTGGGAAATAAAATGGTTCCTGTCACATTCTTGTGCTCCCACTTCCCAGGAGGCCCTTAGTTTCAAAATAATTGATTTTAGTTACCTAGTTACCACTACGCCACATATTCAATTTATTTTTTCGAGAAAAAACAAAGACTTTGCGTTTCTTTTCACTGAACAGAGAGAAGGTTTAGTGTAACAAGACTCTGAGCAGGAGGTTTACAAGGACCAAAAAATAAAAGCAGCCTAGTGGACGTCCCAGGTCGTCGATAAGATGACACCTAGGCCGGTGGCCCCAGCTCTGACCCAAAGGGCCGCTTCCTCTCTGATTATTGCCAAAAGCAGGGCAATGGATGGTTTATCACCATCGAACACGCAGGATTTGTGTTGCTTCCATATCATCCAGGCTGTCACGTGTGTCGCCGTGGTCAGGCCCTTGCACATAGGCTTGGGTGTTGTCTGCTTGGCTTGCAGCAACCAGTCGTGACGGGTGTCGTCCTGGTCCGGTGGTTGACAGGTTAGGCGAAGCCAGGAGAGCGTCGCGTGCCAGACCTGCCGAGCGAAGGGGCAGGTGACCAGCAGGTGGTGCATGTTTCAGGTTCCTGGTCGCACAGGACACAGCGAGGGTGGTGCTCGAGGTCGTGGCGTCGTAATCTGTCGGCAGTCCAGCACCTGTCCAAGTTGGCGAGCCAGAGAAAAAAAACTGACGCGAGGAGGAGCCCAGCTTTTCCAGATCAACTTCCAAGCACGTTAGCCTGCAGAGCCCTGGAAGGAGGCGAGGTAGGCGCTGTGCGCAGAGTAGATTCCATTCGGGTTCCACCTCCAGATTAGCTGGTCTGGGTTTTCCGCGAGGGTCACGCGTTCAGTTCCGCGCCATAGCAGCAGGTATTGCCCGGTTTCCCGTATAAGGTGCCTTGGATGTCTCGTGCCCAGGTGTGGTTCTGCAGGCCTTCGGCGATAGTTCGCAGCTTACACCGGAGCTTGGGGATGCAGGCGTACAACTGGGTGCGATCTCGCGGATGGAGCGGCCACTGATCCAGCGGTCCTCCCAGAACTTGCCAGTTCTGCCATCGCCAACGACCAGATAGGTAGAGGCGAAGAACAGGGTATGTTCATCTGCGGAGAATTGGAGGTCCAGATCCTGCCAGGCGCGGTTCCCCTCAGTTTTGCTGTACCACAGCCAGCGCAGCCGCAAGGCTAGTCCAGCGCGTTCCATGTCCAGGATGCCAAGTTCCCCAAGGGAGATGGGCCGGCATACGCGATGCCAGTTTACGTGGCAGCTGCCAGTATTGGCGGCGGCGCGGCCCTCCCATAGGAAGCCTCTCTGGATTTTCTTTACATATTCAAAAACTATGTTTGGAGTTTCCAAAAAGTGTGAAATAATTCATTGGTTTAATTTCTACTTGCTTTTTCATGTAATTATTCTGATTAGCTCATTAAGATAGCTAAACATTTGGGTGGACTTTTATTGGTCAAACATACGCCAAGCTGAAACCATTAGCCGAGTCATGTTGGATGTGTTGCCCTAGTGTTTCTAGTTCTCTGTAGACGTTGTTGTGGATTCTAGATTTACTTTAATTTGATTAATCATTTGTGCTGTCTATCTTGTATATTTGATTACTAAGAAATGAATTCTATTGCAAGTATCAGGGAACTATGTTAAGTATAGAAGGTTACCTATTTTAAGACTTAGCCAAGCTAGTTATTTGGGACTCTCGTGGCACAACATAATCACAATAACTAGTCTGCAACATTCTGGAATAGAAGTGCAAAACAGTGAACTGGTATTATTTTTTCTGTTCCCCAGATGATTGCTCAGCTGGATTCACTGGATCTTGAAATCCGAAGTCATGTTTCAAGGTGCACAGCTGAGGCTAAACAAATGAAAGATGAGTTAGAGAAAAAGGAACATCAACTGAGCACCGTTGAAAAGGATGCGGACCAATGTTTAAAGGTACTTGCTTGTATTCTGTTTTTTATTTGTTCTGTTCCGTGGTACATGGACAAACAGATCACTTAAGGCAACGTGTTTGGGCAGAATTCTGAACAGGGTTTCCAGGATGCATTACGGGAAACTGATGAAGAAACTCAGATGTGCGCAAGGGAACTGTTGCAGCTCATTGATTCCATGTCAGACTATAAAGAGTTTGTAGAAGCATCAACTGCCGGGATGAAGAAAGACCTTTATGAATGTGTGGACGACATAGCCTCTCTGTCAGACAAGAGGCCGAAGATCCCTGAGGTTTCACACAAGAAGTGATGCTCTGAGTCTAGATTGGTGCTGTTCCGAGCCAATGGCTACCTTCAAATGCTTTACATTATCTGTAGATCTTGATCTTTTGTATATAGATCGGGGCTGTTGTAGACCAGCTAGATGAATTTGGTGTATTTGTTAGATGACTAATTGGTGCTGTCCTATGGGTGCCCTTTTACTGCACCATGTAAACGCTAATAGCGGAAATCTTCAGCTATACTTCGTAGCAAAAACACCTCTAGCATGTTTGTATATTCTATGTTGGCCTGTTCTTGAACCTGCAAACATGGAAATACGTTATGTATCTGTGCAATTCACCGTTCTGTGGTTTATTTCTCAATGGTTTGCACTAGTCGTCAGTGATAATTTGTTGGTGCAAGCTATGCAAATTGGTCTCCTCTTTGCTTATTCAGTGGACAGGCTAGATTTGTTCTTCTGTTCATGGTCGAATTTGTTGGTATGAGTGCCATGCAAATGATCTTCTCTTTCCTTTGCAGATCAAGAGTTTTTTAAGAGCTCTGGCTTGTGGGTGTGCCCCGTCTGCCAATTTGCTCATGCTTCGGTCGGGTAGACCGGAGGATGGTAAAACGATAGTACCTGAGAAGGATCATATAATGGAAAACGGATATTGTTAATAAGGTTTTCCTACCGCCGGATGCGAGCGCAATTTTGAGTATGCCACGGCCTCGGAGGGCAGGGCCTGATTTCTGGGCGTGGGCATGGGAGAAAACTGGTTTATTTACTGTTCGTTCAGCTTACCGTGAAGTTATTGAAATGAAGTTTAAGGACGAGCTGTCACAGGGGATCTCTTTGGGCGACAGGGATATGTGGAAACGTCTCTGGAAGATGAATGTATTGCTGAAGATACGGTTTTCTGGTGGCTGAGTAGTCAAGAATATGTTGCCGTGCTTCCAGGAGTTGCATAGGAGGCACATCATGCAATTGTCAAACTGTCCATTGTGTGGACATGAAGGTGAGGATTTGTTTCACAGCCTGCTGCAGTGTAGTCATGCGACTCATTTCTGGGATGCAGCAGAAACGATCCTTGAGGTAAAGAAACCAAACTGCATCCCCTAACTTGGTCAAGAGATATCTTGGACCCCTCAATTGTCTCAAGTGACAAGGCGGCTGTGATGATCACGGTTATGTGGGCAATCTGGCATAGCCGGAATAAATTTACTCATGGTGAGGAACAATACCAGCCCCAGCGATCCATGGAAATCATTGATGATATTATTCGGTCTATAGAAGTACCTGTAGTGGACAAGGTTGTGTCACTGAAACCTAGCTCAAGTTAATTGGAGAAAAACCCAGGCAGGATGGACGAAGTTTAATACTGATGGTGCCGTGGACTCCTCATCTGGCTACGGTGGGGCTGGGGTTGTAGCCCGGAATGAAGATGGAGACTTCATCGGTGCAAGAATAAAAAGATTTGCAGGGATCTGTGATCCGGAGTCGGTGGAGATACTTGCCTGTAGAGAGGCCTTGATTGCTGCACATGAGAAGGGAGTGCAAAATGTGATCGTTGAGACTGATTGTCTCAATATCATCCGGTTGTGGGAGTCAAGTTTGGGAGAGAGAACAGTGGATGTCCATGTTTTACATGAGATGCGAGCTCTCGCTTCTCAATCCCAGTGATTTCAGCTTCTTCATGTGTCCCGTACTGCTAATGGTGCAGCCCATAGGTGTGCTAGAGAAGCTCTTTTATGTAATAATGTTCTAGACTTTGATGTTGTCCCTGGCTTTCTGATTGATTTATTACAAGGACGTGACTACGTATCAGGTGCCTTAGATTTGGCAAATTCGTACGCACCAGTTTGATTCCGACAATGAGAACGACATCGACACCTACGTCTGGCCGTGATGAAAAATAGGTCTCATTTGCATGCATGCACAAAAGACCAAAAATGCTGATCCCGCATTAAATGTGAAATTCGAAATTTTAAAAAGTTTTGTAGCCCAAACCGTTTATCCGATTTAAAATCTGTTTTCACCATTGAGCTAGTCGCGACGAGATCTTCGAAACTAGATCCCATGTTGACATATTCTGACAACTTTTTGTTAAGCCCAAAACTTACCCACCTGTAACACAGAAGTTATCCAGCCTGTAGTATATAAGTTACCCACCATATTAACGATTAGTTTTCGGGTTGGAATATAGTCATTTTTTGTTGCTTTTTTTTTCGAATTTTGAAGTTACCACGCCTAGTTTTTCATAAAGTGAATATCAATTTGGGTTGGTAAATGTATGATGCATAAGTTGATAACCATACACTAAAACACCCGTTCAACTTCATAAGTAGTAGGATGATAACTGTCAATTTCATAATGACAACTACACCATAAACAAGATGGCCATTGTGTTCGTCACAATTATTTAGATGACATGGTAACTACATCAATTTCGTGGTGGATAACTACATCATGAACATATGGATAACTTTATTTTATTAGTAATCAGTGGGTAACTCTAGTATTGTGTGGATAACTTTTACCCAAAGAGTTTGGTAACTAAATTGATTTCATGTTGGATAACTACACATGAAAGAGTAGGGTAAATTTATCAACATTGGGTGGGTAACTTCATCGTCACTGGGTGGGTAACTTCATCAGCATTGGGTGGTAACTATTACCGAGAGAGTAGCGTAACTTTAACGATTTCGTGGTGGACGAGGATGACACGCAATCAACATGTGCTTTCTATTTCAGCTCTCCCTCCCTAGACAACAATAGACAAGGATGATGCAAATAACAAAACAATGTGTTTGGTGCCGAAGTGAATAACACAATAAAATAAAAAGAACATTTCCACCCACAAAATTCATTCATGTAATATACAAGCAGATCCTCCAAAACATATGGATAACTTTATTTTATCAGTAATCAGTGGGTAACTCCATCAGTATTGGGTGGGTAACTTTTACCCAAAGAGTTTGGTAACTAAATTGATTTCGTGGTGAATAACTACACATGAAAGAGTAGGGTAAATTTATCAGCATTGGGTGGGTAACTTCATCATCACTGGGTGGGTAACTTCATTAGCATTGGGTGATAACTATTACGGAGAGAGTAGGGTAACTTTAACGATTTCGTGGTGGATAACTACACAAGAAAACACATGGGTAACTTCTACATCATGAATATATGGATAATTTTATCAGTAATGAGTGGGTAACTCCATCAGTATTGTGTGAGTAAGTTTTACCCAAAGAGTATGGTAAGTACATTGATTTTGTGGTGCATAACTACACATGAAAGAGTAGTGTAAAATTATCAACATTGGGTGGGTAACTTCATCAACACTGGGTGGGTAACTTCATCAACATTGGGTGGTAACTATTACCGAAAGAGTAGGGTAACTTTAACGATTTCAGGGTGGACGAGGATGACACGCAATCACATGTGCTTTCTATTTCAGCTCTCCCTCCCTAGACAACAATAGACAAGGATGATGCAAATAACAAAACAATGTGTTTGGTGCCGAACTGAATAACACAATAAAATAAAAGAACATTTCCACCCACAAAATTCATTCATGTAATATACGAGCAGATCCTCCAAAAACGAACATGAACATGTCCGATTTATCCATACAATGACAAATTGGACCCACATAAATACACTCCTGTCTTTCTTATCTCAAATCAGTATACACAAACAATTGTAACTAAAAAGTGCACTTATCCATCGCAATTTTGCATCGTTGTATTCCTACTGCTACTACTTTGTATATCACTACCAGCTCCAAAGACAACCGAGCATAGCCCAGAGCTAGCTAATTTTGCACATGATGCATATTAAGTGGGTGACGCAAATTTCAGCTAGCTGCTCCACGGAGGTGGGGCAGGAGGACACGCCCGGAGACGTAACAGCGTCGATTTCTGGCCGTGCTCTCCCAGGACGCCTCCAGAGACGCAGCAGCAGCCAAGCTGCCGGATTGAACGGCATGCATCAAGGGCGGCGTGAGGTACAAGATTACCTTCAAGACCAACTGTTGCTGCTCGCCTGTACTGCGTCGCGGCGGCCGCCGCCGACTGGATCCTGACCCCGAAAAAGTACTCCTTCCCGTACACCACCACGCCCGTGTGCCTGTCAATCAGGCCGGGTCAACGGCTCGTGTGTACGATTCATGAGGAAGATGGAGGAGGAGTGAGGGGCTGACGAAATGGCCTCGATGGACTTGCCGAGGAAGAGGTGGTGGAGAGCTGGCGCACGAGGCACCTGCACCTTGTGCCCCTCCAATGGCCATTGACAGACGCCGACGCGGACTTGGAGGACGTCGGCGACAAGGGCGGCTGCGTGGCTCCAGGCTCGCGGGCGCG